>JAODAL010016301.1:0-81080 GCA_025379985.1 Phyllomedusa bahiana
TGCTTTTGGGGCCAATTAAATGGGGGAAAAAAACGCTTTTCCCGGTCATTGTTTTTTGAGTTTAAATTTTCGGGCATTTGCAGTGAGGGGAAATGATGGGGTTAATTTTAAACCTATGGGGGTCGGTACAATTCCCAATGTTTTTAGTTTTTTATATTGTTTTTTTTTTTTTTTATTACTTTTACACAGTAAAAAATTACGTCTATAAAAAATTGTGGTTTTTATTTTTGCCCTTTTTGGGACGGGCCATAACTTTTTTTTTTGCTTGTGCGAGCGGTAGGGGTTTTTTTTTTGCGGGATGATTTGAAGTTTTTAGGGGTCCCATTATGGGGTGCATATAAATGCTTTTTCACTTTTTTTTAAAGGGTTTTTTTGAGATGTTTTAAACCAAAAATACAGCAATTTGGTAGTTTTTTTTTTTTTTTATTTTTTTGTAGGGGTTTCACTGTACGGTTTATATGACAGGGTTGCTTTATTTTCAGCGGGTTAAATTACGTTTTACCCCCTTTCCCCAAATTTTGTATTTTTTTTGGTTTTATTTCTTTTTTTAAAATTTAAAAACCCCTTTTTTTAAACCAGGAAAATCGTTTTTGCTTTCGCCATAGTTGAGAGCCAAAACCCTTTAAAAATTTTTTTGTGCTTGGAGAAAAGTGGGGGAAATTTTTTTTTGCGAGATGAGTTGAACGTTTTTTTTAAAGTATCTTTTTTGGGGGGACAAGGCTTTTTGATCGCTTTTAAATCCTTTTTTTTGGAGGCCAGGAGTGAGAAAAAAACTGCAAAACTAGTAGTGTTTTTTATTTTTTTTTTTTAAACCAGGGCTCCCCGTGCAGTATCCGGTGAAAATTTAAAGCTTTTCTTTTTGGGTCGCAAAGATTATGGCGTAACCTATTTTATATTTTTTTTATTTTGAAGCATTTAAAAAAAAAAAGTGTTTTTTAGTGTGTAAAAAAACCCCCCCCCCCCCCCCCCCCCCACCCCCCCCCCCCCCCCCTTTAAGTTTATCTTCTGAGGGGCCTATACTTTTTTTATTTTTCGTATACAGAGCTGTAAAAGGATTTTTTTTGGGGGATAAACTGACTTTTAAAATTGGGTTTAAAACCTTTGGCGTTTTGGGGGGGGTTTTTCATCGCTTTTTATTTTTTTTATGTGCTGCGGGATGAAAAAAAATTAATCTTAATTCTTTTGATTTTTTTTTGTTGTTTTTTTTTTCCGGCTTTTCCCCGAAACAGGTTAATTAACATGACGTTTTTATGGGCAGGTGGGTTACGCCCCCCGGCGTTTCCCAATTTTGGGTCCCTTTATTTTTTTTAAACTTTTTTGGGGCGTTTGGGGGGGTTTGAAAAGGGGGAAAAGGGGGGGTGTACGTATTTTTTTTTTTATTTTTCGTTTTTGTTTTTTACTTGTTTTTCACTTTTTTTTTTACTTTTTTTCCCCTTTTTTCACTTTTTTATTTTACTTTTCCCCCTGGGGGTTTTAATTTAAAAGTCCCTTTAAAATCTCTCATTCTAAAAGGAAACGTGCATAGCTTTTTGCTATTTTTAATTTGGGTTTCCCATGACAACTGTTTAAAATCCGATGCCGGGGCATGCCCACAGGGCACGGCCGGGCATCGTTTACGTCAAAGACAACCCCGGGAAGGGATTTCTGCCCCTTTCCGTGCGTCTGTCAGAGGGCCAGGAGCCCGCACGGATGTGCGATTCCCCTGCGCTGCTGCCGCCGACCCGAAGGGAGGAGGAGCCCTTTTTCCCCCTGCGTTTCTTAGTTTTTGCGACCCGGATCGTCGCGATTTAAATTAAAGGGTTTTAAACCCCCCCACCCCCCCCCGGAGCGGGTTCCCGGGGTTTGGGGGCCCACCCTTTCGGGATGTCAGTTTTAATATACAGCTTTACCCCCTTGCCAAACGCGCGAATTTAACCCCCCAAAAGGCCTGGACTTTTGGATACGTTTTTAAGGTCGGGGTTTAAAGGGTTTTTGCAACTTTGGGCCCCTTTTTGTACAACCATGGGGTTCCTGTTTAAAGCCCATGAGGGTATAAAAAATGTCTTTGGGGGACAGGAGTACAGGAGCTGTGCCCCCAAGATTGGGGGCGGGAGACCGGCAAATGTTTTACAGTTGGGGTCCTGGGAGTTGCCCCGTGGGGGAGGAAAATTAAACCCAAGTTGTTTCCTTGGGGATTAACCCCTTATCTGCTTTTTTCATTTAATTATAGGAGAACCTCACTTTTCCCTCATTGAAAACCCACCGAATGAGATTGTGGGGTTCTGGTGGTTGTGATGGCAACTGGGGGGTCAGAAAATGACCTCCGGGTTGTCTATGATGTTGTCCTATCAGGCTCTGGTATCGCCACGGGCCCTACCCCAACTAACCCAACACTAAAGGAAAATTGCCGCATTTTCTTCATTTCCCGCCTCCCAAAAAAACGAAATTAAAAAAAGGGGATCAAAAATAATGTGTCCCCCAAAAAAGGGTAAATAAAAAAAGTCAACTCTCCCCCGTGTAATTGTATTGGGGTCTGCGAGTAATGCCCGCAAAGTCATTTGGGAAACCCCACAGTGGCTACTGTAAAAAATTTAAAAAACCACTTTTTTTTAGGATTACTGTATTTTCTTCATTCAGCCCCCCAAAAACCTTTTTTTTTTTAAAAAGCAATCAAAGTGGCCCTATGAAAACCCAAAAAGGTGCCCAAAGAAAAAAAATTTTACTCATCCCCCCCAAAAAAAAAAGGCCTTTAAAAGGGGTTGTGTGGAAACAACAAAACTAAGAACAAAATGGAGCAGTAATAAATAAAAAAAATAAGCAGTAACTATCTGTCACAGTCCGTTGTGAACAATTTTACCCAAAATATCATGCTATGTGGATTTTTCTCAGGAGGATTAGGGGGGCACAAAACCCATTTCTCCCTTTTTGGAATACTCATTTCCCACAAAGCTTATTCCTCCAGCTGACTGTAGTTTTTTATATTTATCCACCCCAAAAATTATATTGTAAATTTAAAGGGTTTTAAAGCCCCTTCCGACACAAGAAACAATTGTGTCCAACACAAATACAATTTAAAGGACTCCTCGCCTTCGTTTTCGGACCTTGAAAATTATAACGGAACTCTATGTATGTTATCTCTAATGTTGGGGTAAAATATGTGCCCCGGCTAACTGCGCAGTCAGTCTGTCATTTTTACCAAGGCTATAAAAAGTATATTGTTGTAAAAAAAGGGTTTTTGGTTAAAGCGCACACCTGTCTTGTGTGGATACCTAACTTATCATATCTATCCTGGAAAGGTGAAAAGGGGCCCAGGCGCCCGGGGTTTGGGGACCCATAAAAATTGGGTTTCACTCAGAAACTAGAAAAATTTCCCAAAAGGGGAAACTTACAGCCGGCGCCCCGAACAGGGGCCCCACACCTATTGGGTATCACCTTTAACCCTTGGGATCTCGAAGAAACGCAGGGAATCGACCGAAGGAAGACGGAAAAAAACCTGGCAAGGTAAGAGCATTTCTTTATTAAGCTTTTTATTTACCCGTGCCTTCCCCGGTCTATGTCCCATTGGTCCGAGTCTGGGATATAAGAGAGTTGCCTATGTGTGGGGGTCCCCTTGCAGGACAAGTACCTTGACCTACTTGCTGAGTGAAAAGTTTAAGGGGAATGAAAGCATAAGGCTGTCATTTTTTGTTAATTTAGGAGGGGATTCCCAAAAACTAAGACGTTCTGCGCTTTTAAAGGAGGGGCTGACTTATGCTTAACCTGGGTAATGTGACAAACAAAGGCGTCTTGTGCAAATAAAAAATTTAAGGGACGGGTTTAAAGGGACTAAAGTTCTTGGGGTGTCGAGTCTACCGTCTTTAGGCTTAAAATTTGAGCCTGATATCGTGAATAGTCTGGGAACGATTCGAAAGGGGGCCAGAAAAGGGAAAAAGGATAGGGTAAAGTATCTTAGGACTGTGTGGGTTCCCGTGGGTTGGGTATGACATTGGACTGTAACGGGTTATACTAGTAGCTTTATATATTGCTTGGAGGATTACTCCATTGCGTCCAGATCGGTTTGGGTTTTCTCTCCTACTTCCCCAGATGATAGGACACCAATTAGGTACCAAAAAGGGACCAAAGGGACTTTAATTGGGAACGCCCAAACAGGGAACGGAGGGGACGAAAAGGGGTCAGGGGAAAAGGCAAAGTCAAAACCTACCGGGGCCCCCTAGAGGTTAATACCTCCTCCTATTTTAAACATGGAAAGGGGGGCGTCAAAAGATTTGAGCCGAACCCAAAATTTTTTGGAGTCCCCGGGCAGAGTCAGTTTAGCCCCAAAGACTGAAAAGGTGTTAGAAACCAGAAAGGGTGTGGTAAAGATAGAGGAGGGGAGAAAAAAGTTGAAAGGGCTCCCCAAACACGAAACTGCTGTAAATCCAATTGGGTGTTCAAGTTCAGTAAAGGGATGGTGGACCTGTTTTAAACCATCCGACAACATGTAGCTGTCCCCCTAAAATTAAAAGAAGCAGACACCCCCCCCATCCCAAATGCCACCCCCCGCGCGTAAAAACCCCGGGTGTGGACCGCACTGTTGCAGTCAAAGAACCCCAAACTGGGGGGATACAGTTTAGGTGCGGGGACCTCGCCCAGCACAAAACAAGCCCCCCCCCACCCCCAGGCCAGTGTAGAAAGGCGGCTTTAATAACGATCCTGTTGACCCAAGGCCCGTTCACACGGCTTATTTCAGAATATTTACAACGGTTTTCCCCGATGTAAATACGTTCTAAAATCAGTTGAAAATCATTGAAAAATAGTGCCACAAAATGTGGCACGTTTTTGTAATGTTTTCCCGAGGGTTCACCTCTACATCATTGTAGGTGGTGAACCCCGCCGGAAAAAATTGACTGTGAATTGTTTTCCCGCCGGTTGCCGTCGAAAAATCCGCGGCGGAAACCCGGGAACGGAACTACGCGTGTTGAACGACGAGCCGTATTTTTATTAAAATCAATAGAAAATAGGGCTGTGACTTATTTCGAGGGATTTGCCGACGGGATTGACGTCGTCAATCCGTCGGCAAATCGGGAAAAAAAAACCGTGTGAACGGGGCCTAATAATCCGAAGCCCAAAGGCAGCCGAGCGGGGCGATGGGGTTTTCCCCCAACCTTTGGGCAGCTGCCGAACAGTGGTATATTGAAAAGTGCCCCCCAAACCCAGGTACTCCCCTCTGATTTCAGCTGCTATATGACTCAGTTAAGGGCCCCTACAGAGCAGCGGGGTAGACATAGCAGGCTGTGTAGACTTAAAATCCCAGAGAACTTAAGTTTAAAAACAGGAACTCCAGCCTCATCCCCCAGCAGACAAAGGACTGGGCACAGGATAACGTTCTTAGAGGTTGGCAATATTCTCAGGGAGAACAGACAACAAGGGAACTACAGTCCCAGGGCAGCGATACAGGATAGACTGAAAATGAATTCTGGTTTAGGTTCAGGAGGTAGGGGGATGAAGGCATGACATTGCCACGGGACCATTAGGAGAGTAATGATAAAGGACTTTCCCTAGATGGATGAATCCCGAGGGGCAGATAACTTAAATTAGTTGCCCGATGGAGCCCCGGGAAATGCAAAGCTCTCTTAGAAAAGAAAGGGGGAGTGGAGACAAGGGGAAAAAAAAAAGTGGAAAGATAGCAAAAAATCAAGTTGATGTGAAGGTTGCACAAGTAAAAATCGAGGGAATACAGGAGTAGACCAAGAGGGGGGCCCCAACCCTGTTTCTATTGGGGAAGAAACTAACTGTAGAAAAAAAAAAGAGAGAGATGGAGGAAAAGGAAGGCAGGAGAGCCCCTAAACAGGACGATGCAGCACGAGGGAAAAGGGCGGGGGTCCAGCCCCAGCACCATGTCCCTATAACCATACGGGGTGCCCCCTCTAGACCTCGGGGGACACTGGAGCCCTAGGTCTGTCACAACAAAAGTCTATACCAGAGTTTAGTATCTACGTTTTCTGTTGTGTATCTGGGTTGGTGGATTAATAAAGAATTCCCACTCACTGTACCCTAGAGTAAAAATTGGCCCCCATACATTTTTTATCACTTTTTTGTTTTCAGATGGGGAACAGAACTTTGTTGGTGCAATATTTGACCACCTGCAAGCAAATATAAATACATGCAGAGGCCCCGTAACTTTAAAAATCCCTCAAACCAAAATTTTGAGGGCTCTATGTCGTATTGGTCATTGAGCAAGAAATCCCCGGAAGTGCAGTTGCATGCTAGTGAGGCAAATCTTATTTACAGAGCGTCCAAATTCCATGGCAAGACCAAAAAAAGACAAGGGATGCCTACCTTGCCCCCTTTAAAGTTACAGTGAAACCAGGGGTATTTTTTCCCCAAATTAGGCAGTTTCCCCCCAAATTAGGCAGAACTTGCACAGCAAAAACAGCTTTTATGCGCCTATGTATGAATGAACAAACAGGGCACCATTTGCCGACCACAGAAGCAAAAGGTGTACACTTTTGATCCCCCACCAAATTCATTCCCCAAAAAGGGTACTCTTGATCTTGGATTCAAAGGGGGGGGGAAGGGGGAAATCAGTGAGAAAATCCCTTTGATCATGACTGTACAAAATCATGAACAGAATGGCCCCACTCCCGAACGTAAAATACTGCTCCATTGCGAATCCCCCTTTGTTTTTTGTGGATAAAGTCGCTGAACCTAAATTTTCCCAGATGACCCCAAAAAAAGTCAGGCAAAAGCCAGGGAAAAACAAACAAGTGGGGAAAAGGGGGGGCAAAGCTAGGGAAAGGACGATTTGGAAGTTAGGAGAAAAAAAGTTTTTTACCCAAAGGACTGGGATCCTACTTTCCTAAATTCCCTTTACTCCCCACACCAAAGTGCCAACGCTATGGCCCCCACCTTTAAAAGGAAATTGGGTGGGCCCCCCGGTTTCAGACAGCTGCATCCTACACTGCAGGAAGTCAAAATTCCGCAGGTAAATAATCCTGGACGGAGTCAAAAACCCCCAAAAACATATCCCCGACCTCTATATCTTTCCAAAAATTTGCAAAGACTTTTATTCAGTTTCCAAAAGTGGGGGTCGAGTACGCCTTGTATGTGAGATCTTTTTTCAGGTGCCTGAGGAAACCCAGGGCACATGCCACTGCAAGGGGCCCCCAAAAAAAAAAAACTGGTAAGGAACTTGTCCCTAGTTTGGACCCCTTTAGACCATAGAGTCAGACAGGATAACCATTTTTTCAGGGAAGTTTTCCCCAAAATACCCGCAGATGTGGTTTGAATCTGCCCCCACACATCCCAAAAGGGGAAACTAAGTTAAAACCTATGAAATTTTGTTTGGGGGGGTCCCAAACTAGGTGGTTCCTTTCCCCCAATCTTGCAATTGGGTGTGATAGTCCACTGTTATGTGATCAATTTCAGAACCAAATAACTGAAGTGCTGGAAAAAGTGTTTTTTTCTTTGAAATCCCGACGCCCGAAAAAGGGGTCAACGCTTTAGCCAGGTGATCGGTGTACCTTAAGAAACACTCCCAGAAAGTGTTGGAACCCCGGCGAGGGCCTATACCAAAGTCGTTTTAAGACTGCTAAATCCGTCAAACTGAAGGGAACCAAAATGGGTCCATGCAAGCCATTGCAAGCGGGCCCGAGGGGCCCTCTGGGCATTGACACTGTCCCCAAATATTGTTTTAATGGGAATACATGAACCTGGGAAAATAAACTCACCGCACTCCATGGGTTTTAGCAAAAGAAATAAACAAACGATTGCTGGATATGCACACATGCCCTCAGGGGTTATCATGCCCTTTTTGGCCCTTTACTGTGCCATGGGAGGAGATGGGGATTGGACTAATTGTCAGATAAATTTGCCAATAATGACACTAAATACTTGGCACTGGAACCCCCACCGATTCCCCTAGTGGATGGGTACTTTGCCCTGGGGGGCAGGGGAATTCCCCACATAATAGGCATAGCGTATCTTGCATACAAGGGGGGGAAATTGGGGTATCTCGTAAATTTCTCGGGGGTTCCAATCTGGGGAAATTCCGAGTGAAAGCTCCCCGATTAGCTTCAACGCCACTTCCTCTCAAAAGAGCCTTTAAAACCCTTCCTGCTAGAACGATACCTACACAAAAATTTGTGGGAAGGAAAAGGTATTTAAAGTGCTTGGGGGGGGTAAACTTTTTTCTGCCCTAAACCATAATGGTCCCAAGGGACTGGGGGGTTTGTGTGGGCATTTTGCGACTGGTTTTTATAGTAATTTTTTAGTTATTTTGCTTTTCTTTTTTCTGCTCAAAAATTTTTGAAGATTGTATTCTGTTTGGAAAACGTCAATTTTCTGCCCAATATGAAGGGGGCAGCTTTGTGGCTCACCAGGACTGGAAGCAAGCTCCGGGGAATCATCTGTTTAGGGTGATTCGTCTCAAACCGGTGAAACCCCCTACTCCCCCCCCGTCCCCGCTCCCTGGTGTTGCAAAAACTAAAAACGGGGTAGGAAAAGGTAGTGCAGGAAAAAACATTGTGAAGCAGTGTCTAACGTTTTTTCTCTTTCGTGAAGGCGTTTGCACGCCACTCTACCCGATCTTTTTGCAAAGGGTGGGAATTTTCAGTTAAGGGGTTAAAAACTCCCGTCCGACACAAGAAAACAATTCGTTCCCAAAAAAGATCAATTTTAAGGACTCTCGCCTTCGCTTCGGACCTTTTTTTTAAAGGAAATCTATTATTTTTATTCCTTTTTGTTGTTTTAAATATGTTCCGGCAACTGCGCATGTCGTCATTCATTTTTACCAAAGTTATAAGTATAAGCTGTAGTAATAAAAAAGGTTCTTTTGTTAACGCACACCTGTCTTGTGTGGATACCTAAAATTATCATATCTATACTAGAAAGGTGATACAGCCCCTGCTCCGGGGGGTTTGGGGCCATAAAAATTTGGGTTTCATCAGCAACTAGAGAATTTCCCAAAAAAAAGGAATTATCAGGGCCCCCCCCCCCCCTCCCCAACAGGGGACCCCACCTATTGGGGGATACCTGAATCTTGGATCTCGAAGTAACGCAAGGGAAATTTACCGAAAAGGAAAGCAGGACAAAACCCGGCCGGTAAGAGCATTTCTTTATTAATTTTCCCCCCAAATGCAACTGTGTAGGACAGTTTTGTGGGAAAAAGCCTGGGAGCCCCTTTTGTTCTTCCTATAAGATTATCCCCTAGACCCCCGCAACTTTTCTTTTAAAAATATTTAGGGAATTTTTTTCATTAAAACATAAATTTTAAAAAAATTTTCCCCCCCAAAAACCCTTTTAAACACATTACAAAAAAAAAAAATTTTTCAACTAGGACATAAATCAACCTTTTTTAAAAATTCATTTTTATTGTTAAGATAATAAAACTAAAAAACTCTTTTTAAATTTTACCGTGTTTAATTGTACCGACTCGCTACTAAAATTATCATGTTATTCACACCAAATCCATTTCCCACCCTAGAAAAAAAACCCGTGGAACATCTGTGGGCCAAAAGCAAATACACCCTTAGACAAGTCCCTAGGATGTTAATTCCAAAAATTTGGTGTGACTTAGGGAAGGGTTTTCACTTGTTCTTTACTTGGGGGGCTTGCAATGCGAAGGCACCCCCCAAAAATTTTGTATTCCCAAAAAGGGCCCAAAAAGCACTTTTTCCCTTTGTGGCACTGGTGGGCCTAAAGAGGTCGAAAAAAGGTCGCGTTTTTGCCGGGCCCCCCTCGCCACTACTCCCCACCGGCCGCGTATAGATTTGGAAGGAAAAGCTTTTCTTTTTGCAGCGTCCCCCCTCCCCTCCTGTACACTTTTGAATCAAGGGGAGAGGAGGAGACAGGGGGAGGATCGGTCACATTCAGCAGTTTGCTCGGCGGGCCAGAGCTTTAAAAAGGTTTGGCTGCTGCAGTTTGTGTCTTTAGTGATTTCTCATTCCCCCCAATAAAATCACTCCTCTCTCCAGATCCTCAACATTAGAGACATTTTTTAAAGGGGGTTGTTTCACACAAAGATTGTCAATCAAAATTAAAGATCTTAAAAAAAACAAGCACGTTTGCAAAAATTTGTCAATAACAAATCTCCTACTGATTTCTAGATAAATTTTTTTAGTGGATTCGAGGGTGCTGAGGTCTCTATAGTCACCGACCTGCTTTTCCCCCTGATAGGCGTATCTCAGCATCTTATCACAACGGGTCGCGCTATCTCCTGCCTTTTCCCTCTCTGCCCCTGCTCTGCCTGCGGCACAGCTCAGGTTTTTGAGCAGGCTACTAGCACCCCCCTGTCATCTCCCCTGCTGCCTTATCTGTTTTCCCAGCCTAATTATTATTCACTGCTGTTAACTATTTCATCAGCTCTGATCTGCCAAATTAGCATTCACTCTCCTTTTCCCCTAACCACTTCACTGCTGAATTTAAGATTCGGCAGAAATAGTCAACAGTCATGAATAGAATTTAAGCGACACAGACAATGTAGCACTGAGAAAACCCCATGCAAATACAACACATCAAGATTATTTGAATCGCTTCCCCCTGCTAAATTTCTCTTGCTGGGAAACCCCCCTGGCCCGGTCATGTATGGATGTATGGGAAGAAAAAATGTGCCTGTGTACACGGTAAAATTTTTTGAATGGTGACCAGGGGAAAGAAACTCTTGTTTCTTGAGAAGTTCTCCCCCTTCCAATGCGGTTAGAACGGGAGCGAGCGACAGCATGACGTCCCCTAGATAAGGGAGGGGGGGAGGACCCGGGGAACCTTTCCCCCCCCCATGATTTCAAAACTACACTCTTGGGACACACCAAGGTAATGAAACCCAGTCGTGAGACAACTCCTTTAAGCCATTTTCGGGGCAGAGGTTGGGCTACAGCATTTAATTGGGGGCCCTCCGGGAGTCCCTCCCCCACTCATAACATGAGATTATATGATTTAACCCTTACACAGCTGCAGAAGCCAGTGGTCAGAGAGCAGGTTGTGACCACAGCATCTGATTAGGGGCCCCTGCAGGAGTTTCCTCTGCCTCCACAATACTTTGGGAATTATATATTTAACCCTTACACCCTTTTCAAAGCCCTGGTGAGACAGGTTGACCCGCACTCGAGTAGGGGGCCCCGCAGGAGTCTCTAAAACCACATTGTGACGCTGGGGAAAATTTTTTTTAACCCTTCATTACGCAGAAGTCATTTTCAAGCATAAACTAAGGGGGCTACAGCTTGATGTCACACCTATTGGGGGGGGACAATAGACACAAAAACTTTTGGCCTAGGTCATAGCGGCAGGGGTCAAACATTTCTCTGCTTTTGGCCAGCTTTAACTTTAAATCCTTTTGTTTCTCTAGAAAAGGGTCTAAAATTTTTAATTGCAAGGGAAAATTTTTAAAACACACTGCGGATTCTGAATGGTGGGGGCAGTTGGGGGTACACAGGGGGGCACCGACCCCTGAGACAGGGCATCCCTGCTCAACAGCTGGGTACCCTTATTCCCAGCCGCAAGGGGCCCCTTTTAGAAGACACGGTGCAGGTGGCGCAATGCAATTATGTGTCTATTTATAGTGGGATATGATATTGCGGTATGATATTATTATTAGGTATTATTTTATATTGTTGTTATTGGTATTATTGATCTTGATATACTGGTTTGGTCAGTAACATTATGGTGGAAATTAGTCACTATACTGTATTGATATGTAGGGTATTATTTAATTTTTGTATAGTGTTGTTATTGGTAATATTGTATAGTATACTGGTTTGTTCAGTAACAGTATAGTGGTATTAGTTACTACTGTATATAGTGGTGATAATGTGGCTCTTGTATATGTTCTGACCCACAGAGTGCAGATAACATGTCAATTAAACTGTTCAGTTTAGACTTTAACAAAAGCTAGACCCAAAAATAAAAGGCACAATTGAGTTTTTTTTCCTATTTACCAGGGCGGTGCAGTCGGCAAGCCGAAGCCCCGACTCCGACTCCTCAATTTCCCAAACCTCCGACTCCTGACTCCGACTCCAACTCCCTCATACACGGCGCATGTTTAAGTAATAACTTTACTGTAGTAAAATGATAACATCAGGCTGTTTATCACCTTATGATACAATAATCAAGCTATTTAGGAAGAACAGACACTTACAAGCAAAAGGTAACAATGTTTATCTTTTGAACACCTGTGGTAGAGTTGAAGAAAAGCTGTATTTGTATCCAAGTCCAGTCCCCACCAACTTGGGAAAGTGTAGAAGAGACCTTATCAATTTATCAAAATATGCTTGAAAACTGATTCAGACCCAGAAGGTGGATTTCCCAAATACTAACCAAATGATAAAAATTAACTCTTTGATTTTAGAGCAAAACTATAACTAACAGATGCTACATACCTGCAAGTCAAATTTTTGTATAAGAAGTAAGATGACTGTATATAAATTACAGTAGCCTATGTACAAAGCTGTAGTGGATGGTGAGATATGGAGCCTAAAGTCACAATTCAAACCATTGTTACCATTTTGCTTGTCAGTGTAAAATATTTATTGATATGACTTTAGGACACAAGAAATTTTAAATATCCCAAAAACATGGGGAACATTTGTAGTCTCTGATTTGTTTGGAAAATTATCGCCCCATCGATCCTGCTCCAGCCCCTCCATCGATTTTAATTTTTTCCCAGGCTAGAGAAGGGCCTCTCTACACAAATTGGGTTTGGGGAAAAGGGTGACCACAGGGGCAAATCTCTAACAATTCAGGGTATAAAGGGAAATTTCCCTCCCACATCAGTTTTGTTTAAATTTGGTTGAACTCTTTACTTTGAAAGCAGGTAAAAAATTTGCTGAAATCTGTTTGTTTGGGGAGCAAAATTTTTTTCCCCTGGGGCAGCGCTTTGCCTCCCCATGTCATAAAGTACATCCTCAGGGATGAGCCGAAGATATGGAGCATAGCATGGCCGGCCCCATTCCCTTGCTTTTGCATCAAACTAACGGTCCAACTTATTATATATTTTGGGAGTCGAGTTCTCCATTTTATGAAAACCCCGATCCTGAAAATAGCCCCCCGCCCCTCCGACTCTACCTCCGACCCACACCCCGCTGTTTACCCCACAAAATTTTTTTTTCCCAGGCTGTGCGAGGGGAATGGGGGGGGGGAACGGGGAAAACAATGCTTTCCCTGTAACTTGAGTTTCTTTTTTTTCCGCTCCTGGCCCCATTTAAAATAATTTTCTTCTTTTAAAAAACCCCCTTCAGTAGATTTAAATTGCGGGCCCCGTGCTACAACGCAGACCTCTGTCACTCTGTGTAGCTAACCTGTTCTTAAAATGTAGTGGTCCACAGACAGTTTCAGGGGTGGGGGGGGGGGGGGGGGGGGGGGGGGGGAAAACAAAAGTTTTGCCCCCGGGCCCCCTGAGTCTTTGCTACCCCCTTGTTTGTAGCATCCCAGCCCCCAAAACAGCTTTTTACCTATTTTTGAACTCGAAAAATTGGGAATTAAATTTTAGGTTTTTTTCACCAACTTCCTGTGAAAATAAAAAAAAATGTGCTAAACGTGTATATAATTAGAAAAAAAGTTATTTGTTTTTTCATGGTCCACGGCTAAAAAAAATCTGTGAAACACTTATGGGGTCAATATTTACTTCCTGGATATATTCCTTAAAGGATCTAGTTTTCCAAATGGGGTCTTTTTTAGGTTTATTCTGAGGCTTGTGTAATCAAAAAGGGATGGGGCCACAAATGGGATAACGGCAGAATCGGAGGAATCACTATTAATTTGCATTTCTCTGTGTTCCAGTAAGAAAATTATTAAAATTGAAAATCTTTAATCTTTTTTAGCTTTAACCCCTTCAGCCGAATGCCTGAAAAGTGCTTAATGACCAGCACAGTTTTTTGCCACCTTTCGTTTCAACAGTCGTAACTTTTTTATTTTTTCAATGACACAGTTGTATGAGGCCTCGCTTTATTTGGGACAAGTTGTACTTTTTGGGGGAATACTTTAACTTCACTTATAAATTACTGCAGATTTTTTATTTTGAATTTTTTTTCCAAATTTCTTTTTTAGTTGCTTTCAATTTTTTTTACACCATTATACCATGAGGTATAGAAATGTCATGGTGATCAGGCATGCACAGGAGCTGTGCCCACAAGATTGGTGCAGGAGACTGGCAGTGATTGACAGCTCGGCTCCTGTAGTTGCCGTTGGGAGCGGAGATAACTATGTTCCTTGTGGATTAACTCCTTAGCTGCTGTGGTCAATAGTGATTGCGGGAGCTAAGGAGTGTGATAGAGGGAGGGAGCTCTCTGTCCTCCATTGAAATCACCACAATGAGATTGCAGAGGTCTGGTGATTGTCATGGAAACTGGGGATTAAAAAAACATTATCAGAATAGCATGTTTGTCCATCCCACTGCACATCACTTTGTTCTTCAAAAAGAGCCCTTACACAGCTCTGTTTACGGAAAAATGAAAAAGTTAAGGCAATCAGAAGAGAGCGATGCATATATATCGTTTTACACAACAAATTTTTTTTTTAAATTGCTACAAAATAAAAAAAACAGTATAAATTGGGTATCGCCATAATTGTATCACCCAGCAGAGTAAACTAACATGTCACGTATACTGCACGTTGAGCGCTGTGAAAAATAAAAAACATTTCCAGGATTGCAGTATTTTCTTCATCTTGCCTCCCAAAAAACAGATTAAAAGGCGATCAAAAAGTCATGTGTCCCCAAAAAGGATACTAATAAAAATGATAACTCCCCCCGCTGTAATTGCACAGACCTGCAGAGTAATGCCAGCATGTCATTTGTACCGCACAGTGACTGCTGTAAAAAATAAAAAACACTACTAGGATTGCTTTACTTTTTTATTCCAGTCCCCAAAAACCTAGATAAAATGCAATCAACGTGCCATATGAACCCCAAAATGGTGCCAATGAAAACATCTACTCATCCCACAAAAAATAAGCCCCTGAAGGAGTTGTGTGAGAAACCCAAAAAATAAGAACATACAGAACAGTAATACTAAAGATAAGCAGTAATTATCTGTCACAATCCAGTGTGTGAACTATGTTATATCACATATCATCGCTATGTTTGATCTTTCTCCTCAGGGGATTAGTGGGCGGAGCTACAGTTGCTAGGCGCCCTGTGTGAATACTACATTTCCCACAACAGCCCGAGTCCTCCCAGCTGTGCTGTAGATTTATATACTAGATCCACATCAAATATAAATATGTGTGTGTGTGTGTGTACAGCTCTCAGTCTCCTTTCTACTCTGGAGAGCCGTCCATCATACTGCAAGTCTGTCCTATTTCCTGTAGGACAGCTTTCTGCTGAGGAAGGCGCCTGGCGGCCATTTTGTTCTTCTTTAATGATTATCCCCGGCCTAGACAAAACAAGCAGACTTTTATAATTAAAGATATTTAGGATTTTTTTCATTGAGACCTGTAGTTTATGTATTTAGTTTTCTTCTGTTGCTGGAGAACTCCTTTAATCAGCGCTTTTATTTTGTAAGAGCATACTAAAGTTATGATGTTTGTAGGGGTGGTTCTGTTACAGTATGAGCTGTTCAGTTTGGTGGTGGAGTGCGGTGCAACCAAACTGACTAGTGGGAGTGGTGTATCTCATCAAATCAGGAGGTGGAGCCAGGGGTCTCAACTGCCGTTTTGTCGGAAGACACAAAGAATCAGTTGGACAAGAGAAAAAGAGGAGACACCATTAAAGAGTGATTAAGGAAAACAGGTGAATATAGAAAGCTCAAGGGAACAAAAACATGTAGTTGGTCTTGCATTTTCTGTCTGGAATATCAATCTCTATTACAAGGACTCTCGGAGTCTCATATATGCTGTGATTCACCAGTTGTCTACTGTTGCTATGTTTCACTAAGAAAGACAAGTTGTGCTATAAAAGAATAAAGAAAATGTAATAAGTAATTCTGGTGTTCAATCCTTATCCATATATACTTTATATGTTATTTATACCGCAAGCAAAATGCTTTAATAAACCTCAAAAAACAATGACGGAACTGCAGTTTTTTTTTTTTTTCATGGCCCACCGCTAGAAAAACCTGTGGAACATCTGTGGGCCCAAAATGCACAATACACCCTTAGACAAGTCCCCTGAGGGATGTTAATTCCAAAATGGTGTGACTTCAGGAAGGTTTCACTTGTTCTTGTACTTTGCGGGCTTTGCAGATGCGTCATGGCACCCACCAAAATTTGTATTCCAAAAGCCAAAAAGCACTCCCTCCTTTGTAGGCACTGCCATGCACCCAAACAGCAGTTTACACCCAAATATAAGGTATTTTTGAACTCGGAAAAAATTGGGTAATAAATTTTGAGGTGTTTTCCCTTGTGAAAATAAAAAAATTGTGCTAAATGAATACAATTAGAAAAAAAAGTAATTTGTTTTTTATGGTCCACAGCTAAAAAAAAAATCTGTGAAACACTCTTAAAGGATGTAATTTTCCAAATGAGGTCTTTTTTAGGGTTATTTTGAGGCTTGCGGTTAAGTCAAATAGTGCACTAGGGCCACAAATGGGATAATAGCAGAATCGGAGGAATCAATATTAATTTGCATTTCTCTGTGTTCCAGTAAAAAAAATTATTAAAATTGAAAATCTGCAAAAAAATTATCTGCAATTAAATTTTGAAGTTTCATCTCTTTTTTTGCTTTAACCCTTTAAGCCGAACATCTCAAAAGTGCTTAATGACCAGCACATTTTTTATTTTTTGCCTAGTTGCGTTTCAACATTCCTAACTTTTTTATTTTTTCAATGACACAGTTGTATGAGGCCTCGTTTTATTTGGAACAAGTTGTACTTTTTGGGGGAATACTCTAAGTTCACTTATAAATTATTGCAGAATTTTTTTTCTTTTTTTTTTCCAAGTTTTTGTAGTTTCTTTTAATTTTTTTTACACCATTCACATTTCACACTTAATAACTTGTGATGTTATCCAATGTGGCAAGCTATGCCACTTACTCTGCCTCAAGTCTGCCCATCCAGTGCAGGCCCGCCAACCCGTTTCTCTGCCGTTTCTGCTGTTCTGACTGTTAAAAAGCCTCAAATGCAAGAAATGCCCCTGGAGTTTCAAGACATCTCTGAATCCCGCCCACCTCTCCCCCTGCCTACTGTTTGTATTTCTGCTTCCCAGATCCAAAAAAGTTATCTCGGACTCTTTGGACATCTCCTCTGCAGACAGTTCTTGGGATACCGAGGAGGAAGTGGTTACCCTTGGTTGTTTTGTGGGCACCCAGCTTGCCCGAAGGGGAGGGCTTAAGGGGGGTACTGTCATGGTACATGCTGCAGCTCTAGCACGGAGCCACGGACATGCCCGTGTCCCGGTCACTGCGGCGGCATCCTCTAGTGTCCCCGCGTGTTACTCACCTGTCCCGGCTCCTGGCAGGTAAGAAATCTGCCATTCTTTCTCCGGCTCCCTGGCATCCTGTGCACACACGTGCGACCTCTATGGACATGTGCGGCACTACACTGTATTTAAAGGGACAGTGTCCCAATTTCCTGTCCCGTGACCTGTGACCCCTGGCTACTTTTTTCTGCCCTTGCTTCTGGCCAGTTTGTTGGTGGCCATCCTTGCCCCCTGTCTGCTGTGCTCCTGCTGAATTAACCTTTGTGTTACCAGTGTTCCTGAGAACCTGTGTTTAACCCTGCGCTATCCAGTGCACCTGTTCCCTGCTGTTCCTGATGTGGTGTTCATCGGTTTCTACCTGTTGATATCTGCCGCTGTACCAACTCTGCTACCTGCCAGGGACTCTGCTACCTGTCTACAGCTATACTCTGCTGTGACCTGTCACTGCTACCACTGTCTGGTGTCCTGTCCCGCACTTTGGCTACCCAGAGGATCAGCTATACCCAGTGATCCTAACCACCTGCATTAGAAAACGGGACATTATTTTTATTTTATTATTAATTTTATTTATTTTTTAAATTTTTAGATCCAAAGAAGGGATAGCTGTTTTACATTTTTTTATACTTAGTTATGTATTAGCATATAAATATATGCTAATATGTTATAATCTGTGTCATTCTTCCACAGGCAGCAGTCAGGGCGGCACACAGTCTGCCCTGATTGCTGGTTTCTTACACAGAGAGCCCTGGGGCTACTCTAGATCCCTAGGGCTGACTGTGCAGCCATTCCCAGGGCTCTGTCAGGTCCTGATCACCTGGCAGAGCAGGGAAATGCTTTGTAATGCACCTGAGATCGGAAGGCGTCCTGGAGGCATGTCACACTAGAATCGTACGCTACCCATTTATGACAGGAGGACGGTAAAACTATGCGCATTACTACTGGAACAGGTAGACCAAGTTAAAAGTGGTGTGTTTTAGTGTGCCTTTTTCCCTTAAGCATTTGGAAAACTGGTGCCCCAATTATCAGTCTCTGGTCTAGTTGGTCCTGGGCCCATAACAGCATGAACCCACCAAGCACCCTGTGTACTAGCTCCGGAAAGCCACGGATCTGGGGAAATTTCCGTGAGTGATCGGGGTTGTTGTGTGAGCAGATATAACATTGTGTGTGGCCAATTTGCTTCCAATCATATTTGTCCTGGGAATGTGGTTCAATGTATGTTGGTTTGCCTTTGTAAATATCACTGTTGTATTTAGCCATTCAAACCCTCCTCAATGGACCAAGGTTGCTTTAAAAAGCTGGTTACCCTTTGGAAGAACACGTTCGAATGTGATGGATGGAGTCTGTTAATTTGGCTATTTTGCCAATGGAATGTCCTTCTGTTCCCTCTTGGACATCCCTGTGTACGCTCTCCAGGATGATCTGATTTGGTCCCTCAAGGACGAAGGTCACCAAATCTTCATCTGTTGGCTGGATGATCAAAATAAAACCAGATCAAAGAAGGTCAATTGGCACCATGCATTGCCCTTAACCAAAGGCTACAAATGTGTCAACTTCCACATCTGGCTAACATTCAGTAACTTGCACTCTCTGCAGATGTTGCCGGAGCCGGTTCCGTCTGCCCAGATGCCCCCTCTAGTGTGTCTGCGGCTGGTGTGGTCAGGTCCCTGGATGAGGCGTCCTCATCCCCACCCGGAATGGGCCTTGGCATAGCTTGGCCTAGACAAGTACAGATTCTGGTCATTGGAGGTGTTAAAAAAGGTGTCACATCCCAAAACGCCATTTTCTAAACACTTTCTTTCTGTTGATGTTTTTAATGTACATGTGTGAGTGACTTAGCAGTCTCTAATTTTTTTGTTGTCTTGGTCACCTCTGTGATCCAATGTCTTTTTCTTATTTGCCTTAATGAGACCATGTTATTGTTTGTGCCCAGCTCACCTGTTCTCCTGATATCACACAATAAATTATTGTGTCCAGTAGGTGACATTTTCTTCTGTGTATCTTTTTTCAAAGTAAATGTGACATATTTTGGCACATCTTTTTAATGTGGGAAATGCAGCCCACCCAGTGTTACAAATATCTAAACAGCAACCACCAGTTCTGGGGTTGCTATACTTCGGTCTGTTATTGCGCTGCTCTGCACCCCGAAATATGCCCAGGAATTAAGTTAAAAATAGCTGACATAGAGAGGCCTTGTTGCTGACGCATCTTCAACGCTGCACAAAACAAGTGACATGTCACTTCTTTCTGCCATATACGCGGCAGGGATCCGTGCCCCCCCCCCCCCCCCCTTGCATTTTTCCTGAATGTGCTGATCAGAGCATTCTTAGAAACACATGGTGTATTGTGGCGCACACAGGTCTGCCCAGTCAGGCGCCATGTAAACAGAACCTCACCTACCCACAGGAGTGTGTGTGAATTGTCCAGGGGGCATTGTCCACCTAGGCTTGTTTGGATTTGAAAATTTATGAACAGGCAGGTTTTATTGGCGCAACATGTTTAGCATCATGGCCAAAACTAGGCCCATGGGCACAGTATTTGTGAACCATCATGGAAAAAGGGGTGTCAAAGTGTGTCTAATGTGTCGTATATATTAGGCCAATAGCCCCTGACAACACCCTGCAGAGGTTGACCAGGTGGTGCATAAAATCCCAGAACTGAGATGTTATTTGAGTATGGGTGAATCTCCTGCAGTTGTGCGCCTTATACAAATGTGTGACCAACTATTGTTTTTTATGGGGTTTTTTGGTTTTAACACATTAACTTGAACAATGTCAGAGACACGTGTGGCTCCCAAACTTTCGTTTTCATCAGGGTGTGCCAGATGTCTCTATGACAACGTCATGTGATGCACGGTGCTATGGTGGTTCAGGGGATCCAGACAATCGCATAGCTCGTGTGGATCGTGTATCTAGTAATGTGATTTTTTTTCCTATGACTGGTGATGTAGGTGCATTCAGCATTCGCTTTACCTGAATGGCAGGCGCAGGAAACCTAGCATTTAGAGGCGCATTACAAAAATCGCACCTCTGAAAAAGTCGCAAACATTATGCACATAACCACCTCGACTATTAGCAAATACATGAAAGTTCATTAAAGGGGTTTTGCCACAAAGTAAAATTGATGTTGGAAGTTTGTAAATTAAATAATAAACATTTTCACCATTCATCATTGTCAAAAATTCTGGACCGTTTTTGTTTTAGCTGCTCCTTTAGTGATCCATTGTTTACAGCTCGTCTCCAGGGGATATGACCAGGGCTCAGTGCTTCTCAGCCCTGGTCTCATATGCTCAGACATCACTTCTCCTCTCAGGCAGCTACTGAGTGTTCAAAAGCCAGGTGCTGTCTTTCTACTCCTGTCCTCTGTACTCCTTAGTAATTAGTCAAACAGTGCATATAAATTAAAAAAAGAAACCTCAATCAGGTATGTGCATTGATAAAGAGGAAAAAATTCACAGGTTTGGTTCCTGCAGGGATTTGAACCGAGGACCCTTGTGCCTGGAGGCAAAAGTTCTACCTCTGAGCTACAATGTAGCTACTTACAGTTCTACACATAAACAGACCTTTCTTTGACTGAAAAGAGGAAAAGCCTGGTGATATCATCCTACTCGGTCACATGATATGCAATTCAAACAAATCACACACGCCTCCTTCTGAGCACACAGAGCTGAAGAGCTGGATGCAGGAGGTATCAAATGAGATCGTGGCAAAACCCCTTTAAGTATAGTGTGAATAGAGACCAATTCCATGTTTGAAGTTAGCTAGGGAAGGGGGGTAGCCTAAACAAGTTGGGCCCAGGCCCTAGCTCCAAATACTGTACACATTTGGCCAATAAACTACTAATGGGGCTGGGTCAACATCCCCTCTGTTCAGGCAAATGTGTGTAAAAGACCCCTTGACTAGGCCATACACCATAGACTTTTAGCTTTCATTCAAATAGAGTCAGCTCATTGGAACATAACTGGTTCCACATTTGCTACTGTATGCCAGGTGCCAGAGACATGACCTTTTCTAAAGGGAAGGAAGTGACAAGATTGTTGGAGTGGTTACGGTGCTTTCACACAGCGCAGTTTTGGTGCATTTTTAACAGCGCTACAATTACAATGCCTTTATTACCAGCAAGCTTCTTGCACATACCTAAACGGTTTTAAAGTGAGTAATCAATGAGTGTGTTTGTAATCCGGCCCACTTCAAACACAGTACACCTTTCAGCACGATTTAGCCAACTGAAAGAAGCTTGTTGGTAGTAAAGGCAGTTTAATAGGAGCATAATTCAAAATGCACCAAATGCATTGTATTTTTACGTATCCTAGTTTATCACGTGACAAAGTCAAACGAAACGTTTAATCTTAAAGCGTATTTCTAGGTTTTTTAATGTTTTTATGTTTTGTATCTGTTATATCTGTGTATGTATATGTTCATGTATGTTCACGTTTGTCTTTGTCACGTGATAAACTAGGAAACCTATGAATACAATGCATTACCTAACATGGCTTACCCTCAGAGAGAACATAGCCCATGACGCCGGTTTGAGAAAGGAGGAGCTTTCCACCGAAACGTCACAGAGGGGCATGTTGCTGTTCCTGCGGCGGATGAGGAGGCTGCAATGAATATTGAGGACGTATCACAGGTTTTATCTGTATCACATATCGATGTTATATGTTAAGGTCCGGAGAGGTATGGGCGATACATGTATGGATATATAAGCAATATAAATAAGATTTTGAATACGGAGGACTGTCTTTGTTGTAGCTATATGAGTGTAAATGAAGAGCTAAGGAGAAAGCCCTTGTACAGTCCTGCCCTGTGATCTATATGAATTTGTTATAAAATATTATGGTCCAACAGCATATAATAATAATAATCTTTATTTATATAGCGCCATCATATTCCGCAGCCCTTTACAATATAGAGGGAATAAGCATAGACAAACCAGACATTACATTATAAAAAAGCTACGTACAAATCAGCCCTGCTCGCAAGATCTTACAATCTATTAGGGTGTATGGGTGAAACAAAGGAATACAAGTGCTTGGTTTACAATGGTCCAGCCACGTTACATAAATATGGGGTAGTATACAAAAAGTGGATGAACCTGCCATCCGAACCATACATCTATATACAGATAAGTGCCTGTGGGTGCCAAAGTTTAGGAAGTGATGAATGTGTGACAGAATTTGGGGGGTTAATATATACAAGGACATTGTGACACATACAGACTTTATTGAAATGATGTTCAACCGTTAGGCTATATTTACACGGCTTATTTGCGGGGCGTAATTACACCGTGTGGACGGGGGCGGGGCGGGAGTGGGGGGCCGGCACCTCGACGGCACATAGACTATCATTACTAGCGGCGCGCAGACATGTCATTTATCTCCCCCCGCGGCGGATTCTCCGAGCAGGGAGAGGATACATAATCCATAGTTCTCTATGAGAACACTGGATTACCGTAATGACTGGGACGTATTCCAGCCGTAATTCGCGCACTACGGCGCGTAATTACGGACTGAAATATGTCCCATTTTAAGCCGTGTGAACATAGCCTTACAGTACCATGATGTCATACTCCATCTGATTGTTACCATTTGTCAGGCCACAGAGTCCAAGGGTTAACATATTTATTAAGTCAGTTTACATCTTAACAGCTTGTTTTAGCATTTCTGCAACTTATGTTTCACCAAATATACACATTAGCAGCACTTGTGGAATAGTTTGAAAGTTTGTTGCAGAAAACTCCAGAGCAGTAAGGTGTTTGATGGCCACGGCAAAAAAATTGACATGTTTCATGGTTGGCAAACAAGACTTAGCAACCAAGGTGATCATGGAGTGGGTTCACAAACACCAAAAAGAAAACCGTTCATGCTAGTTCAGGGGCAGAACCAAAGCAAGAAGAGGATGGCCTGGTGAAGGCAAGCACAAGTCTAAAATGGGTTTTGTGTACGTTGGACCGACTTAAAAACAGAGGTTCTTGGCGCCCAGTTTCGGGACAAACTGGGCGAGCCCATCCACCATTTCATGGTGACCTCAGTTCAGATGGGGCCCTACACTAACTAAAAAATGCCATACTTTAGGCCCAAGAAAACAAAAAAAAACAAAAGTTTGGGTATAAACAAAAGGCCAATAAGTTATATGATCGGGTGGCTGCAGTCTTGGCCCTTCTTTTAAGTCCCTTCCTGGACCTGGTGCCCATGGGTTGAGGCACCTCAGTGACACCTCAGTGACAGCCCCTGATGACTGTCTCATCTCCTCCTTCACACCCAAAAGAAACGGGACTGATGAAAAAGGAGAAGATGGAAGTGGCAAAGTCTGCCACTGGCTGTTGTCGAGCGACCCCGGATCACTCGCACTCCAAATCTACCCCAAGCCCTGATCCAGTGGGCGTTGGTTCCGTGGTAGTCTGCATACTGGCAGTAGTCCGGCTAGATTTAAAGGAGTCTGAGATCTCCCCGAGCTCATGAGCCACTCGCTTCAGAGTGGTGTCAATGCTGCTGAGCAGCAACATCTTTGTTTCCTCTGTGGCCTCCCGGCCAATACTCCTCTGATCTTCTGTGTGTAGGTATGAAAGCAGAGCCTCGGTTAACTGCAATGTGTGGCGTGGCTTTCTGCGATTGGTGCCGGGCACACACGAACAGACCTTGGCTCTGCAGTCGAGGTCGTGCACAGAAAAGATAAGAAATAAGAAACAAAATGAGTTAGGCACCCAGGTTTAGAACAGGAATCTACAACAAAACATCAGTGTTCATGTGCTCCATATGTGGCCTGCCCCATGATGCTTTGACTTTTTAGCATAAGTAATGTATTAAATAGTGCTGGACGTTGGATTTCCCAGTTATAGGGGAAATCAGCAGCAAAGAAAAAAAAGTGATGTAAAAATAAGCCAGGCAGGACTTTTTCGGAAATCAAAAAATTGTTTAGAGGTAAGTTATATATTAACATCCGGTTTATTTGAAATGATGCTATGATTAAGAGCATTGTATGCTCGAAATGCGTCAGTCATGACTGGACGATGTTTCACTTGCGTTATTGCTTTTTAATGTTTTTCTAAATAAATTTGGCATTTTTTAAGATATGGAGCCGGAGACTTTCGTCAGTTTTTGAGAGACTTGGTCGGTTCAGTCCAGTTATCCTCTGGACGTCTCCATGTTCCACACAAAGACTACAGCCAGTGTTTCTTTATGCTGGTGGATATCCAGGAGGTGGTGAGCAAAAAAGTATTTTTGTTTATTTACTTAGGACTTTTTCTGACCTTATGTTGGGCGCAATATGTCAAATAAAATAAAAACATAGAAGAACATAGAATAAAGGAATAATAAAGAAAGCAACTGACAGCCCAAATTGCAATTTTTAGCCTCGCCTGAGAACTCGAAAAGTTTATATCATATCATATATACAGCTTATTTTAGCACCACTTTTGCTCTTAAAAGAAATAAATAAATGTAAAAAATAGACTTTTTAATTTATTTTTTTTTACAATTTTCTAAAAAAAAAAAAAAGAGATATAATGTAAGTAAGAGAAAAATAAATCCCTACAAAAAATGAGTTGAATAAACAAGTGCGAGAAAGTGTTGTAGCATTCAAACCCACGTGTACTAAAGAAAATAACAATGGCCTGGTCAGGAAGGAGGCTAAAGAGGTAAAGCTCAGCCAGGAACTGGTTAATGTTGACACACAGTGTAGGCATTTTAGCTTAGAAATGGCCCTGATCCCTCTGCACCACTTTGCAGGGCTAAACTTATTGATTTGGAACCTGCACAAATCTGCTACCAAATCCTATTCTATTCCCAGATAATGTAGTTGGAATCCAGGGCTCAAATGTCTTTAATTGTGAAACCAGCCCCCCAGATTTCTTAAGACTATGTGTGAACACGCACGCTGGAGATGACACCATACTGGGCCACTAAACTTTACTGAACCAAACCACAGATGAAGAAAACTATGGATCTCCTCAAAATATTGTGAAGAATCAGTCTATTTTCTATCATAATGGTGATAACTGTTACAATGTAATTTAATAGGTCCTGTACATGGGTGTAACTATAGCCATAGCAGACATAGCAGCTGCTATTTGGCCCAGAGGTTGAAGGGGCCCCTATCAGATTGACGAAAGATATAGTTTTTGGAGATAATAGGTAGTTTATGGCTTTCTGCTATCCAGAAATACTATGTGGGGTCTCTGATATATGGCGGTATTATTTATACCATTAATAATTGCCACTGATGCTGCTGCTTTAGTTTTCTATCATTAGGTGGAGGGGGCCCCATCTTATTTTACTATGGGGCCATATGAATTCAAGTTACGCCCCTGATCCTACAACTTTAAGCAGCAGCAGCAGCGTGTTTCATTTGCAGCCAGTTAGTGACAGAGGCACTAAGAAGAAGGGAGGGGCTGCAGGCACATCAGGAGCTGGGCTCCAGTTGACTTGTGACTTTCTTGTGGTTTGGGTCATCCAATTTCAATGTCCAACATAACGGGGGAAGGGAGAGAGAAGGCGGGGGGGAGAAACAGAAGGAGGGAAGGAAGAAAGGGAGAGAGGGAAGGAGGGAGGGAGAAGGAACGAAAAAGTTTGGTTACTTTTTAGCTGGTATACCACATGTCCTCTTACACCATTACACCATTAGTGGATCTCAACATTAACCCCACATCCACACACTTCCATCTGGATGCAACTACCTCCTAGCACCGACACCTTCAAAATTCACAACATGTCTACAAACTTAAATTCTCTCTTTTCTTGTCTTAATCTTTGTTTGTGGCAAATGAAAGTTTATGGGTGACAAAAAGCGTCGCCTCCCTGTATCTGTGCAGCTGGACACTCATACTCCTTAGCTTCCTCAACAGCGGTTCCTTCTTCTTTTGGCTTGTCTGGACTTACCGAGAGTTCTCCAAATTAATCTTCAGCAGGAGAGGTCGTCTGCTCTCTGCTTCCATGATGAACCACTCAGCTGACTTATCTTGCCTACACCTTTATACCCCTCATGCATTTCCTCCTACCAAAACAATTGTAGTGATTATGCTATGTATGAATGAATCGACTGATAGTAAACTCTTCTCATCTCTAGAGCTCTGCTAAGGGTTTATTCAGTAGCTAGAGCTAGTCCAGTTATAATGCAGCACTGCTACTCTGGGGTCCTCATAGCCTGCAGGAATGGAGTTAGAAAGTAAGAACCTGACACTTTCTGGGGCTTGAATATAAATCATTACAGATTGGAGGCAATTAGAGGTTCCAGGTCAGTGCATATTACCTTTTGTATTTGTTTTTGGATTGATAGAAGCTCAGCCTGATGAGGTTACATTTCACTTACTGTTCATTTCCAATCATATCTGCTGGAAGTCTGTTCTAAGCATCTACTACTTTGTTAGAAAAGTAATATTCCCTGGCATTACTTCTGATCCTCCACCTAATTTCAGGTGGTGTTTCTAGCGCTTGCGTTTAGTTTCCCATTAGAAGCGCTTCCCGCCTAAGGCTTTTACTAACCGTCTGAAAACCGACGAGCAACGCTCCCCCACAGAGTTCAATGGAAAATCGGTGCAGCAGTCCCCACTGCACGGATTGTCCACCAGATGGTTTTATACAGCGACGTAGGTCTGAAAAACTTAGAGCATGTTCATTCATCCGCCCGGTTTTCGGGCTAAAAGCCGTCCCCCTGCTTGACAGAAAAAGACCAAATACCGGTCGGGAAATACCTCAGTGCCATCAGCAGGGAGAACATTATCACCAACCCATCACACAGAGAGCCCAATATGTGTTGCTTTCACACAAGTAAAAACACAAAGTAAGGAGAGTTAAAGTATATCAAATTTATTGTGTGTTGTTGTTATTCGTTACCTCCCATCATTCACGAAGAGCGTACAGCAATATTCAGGGCAGGAAAAACCCCCAGTGGAGGAAACCTGCTGGAAAACCTGGGCTGCTGTACCGCCCTTCCTCTGGGCAAACTACGGGTGGTAACTATATATATTGTGTAAGATCTAATTGTGTGTGTGTGTGTGTGTGTGGGTTGGCACGTATGAGTTATACCTCACCCGCTCGTCATTGCTGGACATCCATAAGCGTCTTCTTCAAGCAGCAACTGATCCTGGTAAAGAATTAACATATAGGAGAAAACATTTATCAACAAAATAATGATATATAACACAGCTACATTTTGTATTTAACAGATATCCACTGCTTTAAATGGGATGTCCACCTCCCCTTTTTAAATGGGTTTTCTCACCATGCAGTTTGACAGCCACGGGCAGCTTTTTATCCACTCTGGTCTCATCAGGCTGTAGGTGGTCCTATAGCAGTGACTAGCATATTTAGCTTCTCTGTAACCAGCTGAGACATTACAAAGATGTTAGTGCAAGAGATTTAATCATCTTCAGTAAACAAAAGCTACATATGCTCTGAGGAATGAAAATAATTGCTTATCTGTAAACAAAAGCTATTCTTGTTTGAGATAATTAGTCTGCGCTCTGTCCATAGTGACATTACTCCCTGTTCTGTCTAACCAGTAAGGAAGATTATGGACATAAGCAGAGAAACCTGTGTACACTCTGAGCTGATAAAATCTCTCTTTATCTCCTGATTAAGGTAAACTCAAAATACTCATTTATTTGGATAAAGTCTTCAATTACCTGTCCTTACATGTTGAAAGCTAATGTTTGTAGTGAGAAAACCCCCATTAATAGCTAGCATGGAGCTGAGGCTGGAAGAAAATAAAAAGAACTTAACCCTGAACAAGCGCTTCATTCCAGTGTTGAGTCTGCTGCTCCTCTCCACCGGTCTTCTGGCTTTGGCCTGACTGCCAAAACGTTGGGCAGTGTCATGTGACCACTGCAGCCAGTCACAAGCTGCAGCGTTGTTATTATGCTTGGTCAAAGCCGGAAGACAACAGAACACCAGCAGAGAGGAAGGGGAAATGTCCCCTTGGAAGCAACCACAGTTCAGAGGCGAGTACTGTTCTTTCTTTTTTCTTTTTACAGCCCCAACTCCATGAAAGGGGAAAGTGGACAGCAAGTGGATTTCTATGTAGCATTAACCTTTCACTCACCAGTGGTATTTTCAGTCAATATCATCAACCGATGTTCCCGGGTCCACTGCTGTGTCTATCCGGCTGCTGATGGTGCCGTCCACTTTCCACTGGCACGGACACAAAATGATGTTTCTGCAGCGGGCACAGGACAGCGGTGTTCCCCATGGGCCGTGAACTCCTGAATGCTTCTCTTGTAGAGACTTATGACCCGGCTGTGATGGAGCCACCTGTTCCTCATCCACACCCAATGGAAAGGGTCTTGTGCAATGATCTGGAAAAAGATAAAATGTGAATGAACCTTGTATTTCTATGACAGACTCTTACCCCAAGATTGCATTTTTTCTGTGTTTTTCCCCTCCTATATTGCTGAACAGATCACACGTGGTCCGGTCCACCAATGCTCGGAAACGCTTCCGGAGGAGCAACTGGTTGCACTTTTGGTTGAGTTCTTCTTTACGCTCGGCCCAGTTTCTTCCCAAGGCCCACGCGTCTGTACGGTGCTGCTGCCCAGTTCCATTTGGCATACTCGGAACCCTGGGGTGGCCCCTTTAAGATGGTTGTTGTCACGGGTAACGATGTATGGCACGAGGGTAATATGGTGGCTAACTTCCCCAGGGACCTGAGTACCCAAAAATTCTTCGTTGTCCCTAGTCAAGACACCAATCACTAGACGACCAATGCCAGGGTTCGGAAACAACGGTAGTTGCATTTATTTGCAGCAATAACTAGTTGAGCCCTTGTCTCTGGATGCAACCAGGAATACAATAACTGTGATGCAGTAACAATGACTTGACTTGAGTATGATGTAATAGCAGCAGCTTTGATAATGATGCAACAGTCTCTGAGTATGTGTCAGACTCTGGTAACTTGAGATGCTGGGAGTAGTATTACTTTAGAAAGATAACTGATTACAGACCTTATTCCTGAAGAGTGGATTCTTACACCAAGGGCACAGGCTTTGAGAAAAAGACCTGGTTTGAAGGACCTCTGATTCTTGAATACTCGGATTTGAGACAGACTGAAGCTACTTCCGCATGCGTTGACGCATGAGAAGTGCGTGGATCTCTGACTTGAAAGCCAGGAGAAGACTATGACCGCTGGTGGGAGACCCTCTATTCCCAGACGGTCGGACAGACTGGACTTGCACCCTCCTGAGTAGCACTGGAGATCCTGTGTGAGTCCCTTAGGTGGTAGGAGAATTAAGGACAGGTTTGAGGTAGGCTAGGGGCCTAGCAGAATGGCTGAGGTGAGCCAGGGAGCAACACACACCTTGACTTGCCGGAGACCTCGCACACCTCCCGATGGAGGAGCAGAGACTAACTAACCAACTGCCTAACTGCCTCACTGCCTAACTGCCTCTGGCCAGCCGTTGGTGTTGGCATGGTAGCAGAGGGGTCACATGTCAGAGAGCTATTGCATCATTTTGAACGACAGGTTATGCAGCCAATCAGCAGATATACATGTTATACATAGGCAAATGTTATAACAAGGAACCAAACAGCAGAGGGCGACCTAGAGAATACTTTAGACTGCAATATTATGATTTCTTTTCTGCACTGAAACATTGTGACAGAATACAGCAAAATATGGAACAAAGAAATCTTCAGTGCTGGGTCACTACACATTCACTTGAATGTAATCTAGCAACAGCAAAATGCCCGATCAGGAGTCACCACAACCATATGTTTGGCATTGTGAGAGGGGACACAGTGAAGGGAATGAGACTGTCACTGCAAAAACTGCAGCCCCTTCACTAAGCCAGTAGATGGGTGCTGAAGAAGTCAGACCCCACTAGTTACATAGGATAAAGCAGTGAATCTTACCAAGCAGTTTAAGGAAAGCCGCCTGTTTTTCTGGCTGCAGGGTGGAGTCCTTCCTCCTCTAGCTGTAGCTCTCTAGAAGGTTGGTCAGGGCCCGGTCATAAAAGAAATAGATAACCCAGTCAAAAATCCAATGTTACACTCTATGAATACAGACAGGTTTTTAGCAATAAGATGACAAAGAATGAAAAAAATGGAAAACATGACACATTTTAATATAAGGAAAATATACAACCTTTCTTTGAGGTTGGGACTAACAGCTTAGAAGACGGAATCATCAGTGTATAACTCACAAGCTATGTTCTATAAAAATCGTATACAAAAGAAACCGACCGACGGATGAACAAAGAAGTCACTAAGCAGATAAGTTCAATAATTACTTCATGGTTTATTAAATACAGTTACATATTACAATGATACGTTTTTGTTATTTAAACTACAAATATCGCAAACATTTTTCTTTTTTTTCTCTCGAAGTGACACACCACCCGAGTTATGCTTGTTTTTTTGGCAAATTTTGACACACCAAGCTCAAAAGGTTGACCATCACTGATCTAGTCACATAATCAGGAGCACATTGTGTCTTTCAACATTTGGCTTATCACAAGGCATTATGGGAAAGGAGCTGGAAAGCTCACTGCGCCCTCTATAGGTTGTAACAAATCCTCAATTTACTTCTGATTCACTGAATCTTTGAGAAGCAAAAAGGAATAATTGTCAAGCCAATATTGCTCATCTACATACGCGTTTCGGGGTTTTTGCCCCTCATCAGTGTAGAGCAGAGCGATATTGGCTTGACTGGTGGGAGGCAATGAGTGGGTATGAGGAGAGATGTTCCCCTCCTCAACATTTGGCTTAGTAATTCTATTCTGACCGCTGGAACTATTATTAAGAGTGCAGTAACCCAAAAAGTGAAACCTCTGTCATCGGGAATGACCCCAGCCAGTGATTCTAGCTGGTGAGTTCTGTACCTCTCTGATGACCGGTGGTGTTGTGTCTTAGAAGATGCTGATGCACGATTGGGTCGCCTCCTCTTTCTCTTCCTCCAACAAAAAATCGCTTGTGAAATCGCTTGCGGGGTCAGAATTCAACCTGTCCTATCTCTGATAAGAGCAGATACAGACTGGCACCAACTGATTTTTTTATTGTACATTAGAATTGAAATCCTGTGATCCTATTGGTGGTTGCTTAGTGGCGGCCATTATGATGGATTCTCCAGCAAAGTTAACCCCTTAAACACTAGGCCTGAAAAGGCCATAATGACCAGCTAAATTTTTTAGTTTTTTACTCTGTACATTTCAACAGTGGTAACTTATTTTTTTTTTTTTGTATGATGCAGTGGTAGGCAGACTTGTTTTATGTGAGTGAAGTTATATTTTTTGGGGGTGTAGTTTACATTTACATATAAATTACTCTAAGTTTCAAAAAAAAGTTCTTTGCGCATGAACTGAAAAAAAGTGTTGTTCTGCATTTTTTTAAATGATTTTTTTACATCGTTGATACTAAATAACCTGTTAGATTAATTCTACAGGTTATTGCGGTCGGGTGGATACTTAATATGTGTAGGGTTGGGGGTTTTTGTGTGTGTGTGTGTGTGTGTGTAATGTATGCACCATAACTTTTTTATTATATTTTTATTTTATTATTTATTTTATTTTTATTTTTTCTACACTTTTTTATGTTTTTTCCTTTTTTTTATCCTATTATTTGATAGCTTTTTTACACTTTTTTTTAACACTCAGTTGATTCACTTCTTGGGAATTAGGTTTGCAAATCTGTGTCAACACAGATTGTATGTCATGAAGGCAGTTTAACCAGTCAGACGTGCACCAAATCATGTTAGTTTGAGGAATGAATCAAACACTTCTAGGGCTCTAACTCCCCTTTTTTGCAAAATCTAATTCTGGACGTTGGGATTGTGCTTTCAGACAGCGCTTTTTTTTTTTTTTTTAAACTTGTTTTTATTCAAAGAGTTTATCATTTTCCAACATAAATTGACATGCAAATAGTACGAAACAATCGAACATAGGTAGATATGGTAACATTGTTAACTTATGGGCACCTAAGGACAGTCCATATAATATGTAATATCATATCACTAGCCTAATCATGGGACTCGTTGTCCGGAAAGTGAAAGGGTTGGCAAATAAGGCTTGCAGTCCACCGTAACACTGTCTCGAAGAGTAAACTCGTACATTGCCAATGAACGTGCACTTTTCTGTATCCCATAAGGTGGGACCTGTAACAGGGTAATCTTGTAGGTCCACAGGTCACTTTCAAGTTACAAAGGAGCTTTCTTTTTAAAACACTATGTGAGTGCCACCAGGTAGGAGGAAGAAGTTTCTATCTTAATGCTTGTGTGCAACATGAACCTGGGGCACTTCCGACACTGTTTGATTGTCATTGCAGGCTCTTCCAATATGATCCCATATGCACCGTGTTCTACCCATGTCTGACATAGTGTGAAGAAGAAGGCATGCCATTTACAAACTATACATAGGATGAAAAGGAAGGGAAGATAAGGGGCAGGGGGAAGACTAACATGGGGAGATCCACCCACGGCCCGGGGGTCCAACACACACAGATTGAACCAATGATTGTGCAGCATCACCCTGTTTGCTCATGTATTGTATTCAATTGATTATTTGTTAAGTACCACATTGTAAATTCAAAGCATTTTTTAATCTTGTCTTGTATGTGTGTGGGAAGAAGTAGAATAAATTTTGTCCAAATCTGGAAAAAGTGTTGTACTTTTTGTTCTTTACGTGTGGCTGTTTCCACCCAGTCCATACGGAAAATGTGTGATAATTTCTCCAGGAATAATTTTATGGTCGGTGGATTGGGCTGTATCCAGCATTGCAAGATTGTCTTTCTTGCCACTGACGCTATATAAAACAGGAGTATCATGTGTGTTTTTGGGTATGATACATATTCCTCCGGGAGGATACTGAAGAGAGCCCAGATGTCAGAGTATGGGCAGTATGATAGGAGGTGTCTGAGGGTGAATGATCAGACATTTAGCCAAAAGGTCTTGCTTCTTGGGCAGAGCCATAGGCAGTGTAATAAGTCTGCCTGTGGAGCCTTACACTTCAAACAGATGTGGCTATTAGATTTTCCCATCATGTACCCTCGGTATGGGGAGACATAGGACCTATGTGTGATTTTAAACGCCATCTCCCAATATGTCATGGATGGTAAGTATTTTGCCGCCGAGATGAGAGAGGTCACTAGAGAATTTATCGTTAGGGGTTCAGTTTATCAACCCAGTATGATATGCCCCCCTTTTAGTGTAGTCCAATGGGATACAGAGTAGATTGTAAAACTTGGTTATTATACCTTTTGTATGTTGCGAGACCCGTGTTAGTTTGAGAAACGGGTCGCTCCAATCTTCCTCTCCTAGGTCCCTCAATACCTTCTGTGCATAGCTACAGGCCTGAAGATAGTGGAAGGGATGCGGTCCTAGAATCGAGAACTCAAGTTGTATTTCATTAAAAAGATAGGGGCGTCTCGTCTGTCTGTTTATCAAATCCGCTACTCTGCGAACACCTTGTGCATACCAGGCTTTGAACCTCTCTGGAGGTCTACCTTCATGGAAACTGGGATTATGCAAAAAGGGCAGAAGCAAGGACTGGTTGGGATTCAGCTTAAGTATTATACTGGCTTTGGTCCACGCCATTATCAGTGGGTTCTGTAGTATGTTTGCGGGGAGGAAAGTGTATGGGAGATGCAGGAGGCTGATCAAGGAGGTGGCAGTAACAAATTGTTGGTCTAGCGTAGTGTCCGTAAATGTTCGGGCGCCCATAAGCCAGTCTCCGACTATTCGGAGTTGAGAGGCTAAATTGTATTTGTGTATGTGTGGAAAGTTTATTCCTCCATTTGATCGATGTTGGATTAGGATTTGTAAATTTGTTTTTGGTCTGCGGTTGTTCCAAATGAAGGAGGTGAAGAGTCTGTTGATTAGCCTTAACTCCCTGGGCTTGAGATACAGTGGTAAGGACTGTATTAAATAGAGTAATTTAGGAAAGATTACCATTTTCAGTAGGTTTGCCCTTCCCAACGGTGACAGAGTGAGATTTCGCCATGTACAGAACAATCGTTCTGTCTACGCTATAAAGGGGAGAATTTTGTATTTGTAGATCAAGGTACTGTTTCTGGGAATTTGGACTCCTAAATACGTAAGGGCATCCGGTTGCCAGGTAAATGGATAACACACAGCCCAGTTGGGATTAGCATGCCCACTTAAAAACATGGCCCCCGACTTGTCCTCGTTTATCTTGAAGCCCGACAGGGAGCCGAAAGATCTAAGATCATCTAGGATACCCGTTAGGGCCTGTTCCGGATCGGTGATATACTGCAGGATATCGTCAGCGAAGGCTGATATTTTTATTTGCCGTGCACCACTGTGTATCCCTTCAAATGGTGTAATCGTTTCTAAGTGTCGTATTAAGGAGTCAATGGATAGGTTAAAGAGGAGGGGGGATAGGGGGCAGCCCTGTCTTGTACCTCTACCTATAGGGATGCGGGACGGCAGAAGATTATTAATATTAAACATTGTATGACTATGAGACTGGCATGTCTGAAGGAAGGTCAAGAATTGATTGCCAAATCCTCTGTGTCTGAGGGTGGTGGCCAGAAACTCCCAGGAAACAGAGTTTAACGCCTTTTCTGCGTCTAGACTAAGGAGCATAGTTTTTGGGCGAGGGTGTTGTTGGTGCCGAATGGTGGAAGCAATCGCCATTCTTATTCCAACTGTGGAATGGCGGTTTTTGAGAAAGCCTAATTGTGATGGAGATAACATTGGGCCTAGCATGTCTTGTAAGCGATTAGCCAAGATTTTGGAGAGGATCTTGTAATCTTGGTTAAGAAGTGAGATCGGTCTGTATGATTGCACTAAGTTGGAGTCCCTGCCGGGCTTCAAGATCAGGATTGTCTCTGAAGACAGAAATTCTGTCGGGGTGTATTGTCCTTAATATATCCTATTTAAGTAATTCGTGTGGTGTGGAGTAATTTGTGAGGTGAGTGTCTTATAATATTCTGCTGAAAGATCATCCGGGACCTGGGTTTTATTAGTAGGAAGATTCTTTATGGCAGCTGCCACCTCTGTGTCCATTAATTCCGCCTCTAAGACTTCCTTGAAGTCCGTTGGCAACTTCGGCAGAGAAAGGTTGTCTAGAAATTTCCAGGTGTTTTCAGAATCATATGGGGAGGCCTTATAAAAGTCTTTGAAGTAGTTGGTGAAAATAGTTTGAATAGAAGTAGGATTATAAGTCACGGTATGAGAGGTGGGATCTTTCAATGAATGTATATAGCGTTTAGCGGATGCGGGTTTTTGAGTTCTAGCCAACAGTGAGCCAACCTTATTACCCCATCTAAAATATCTATTTTTGATCGCTTCAATGCCCCACTTCACTTGTCCCTGAAGGTATGTCTCCATTAGCTGTTTTGTTTCCTGATATACTGCTTTCGTGGCCTCTGAAGGGTTAATTACATAGTTCCGGTATGCTGCGGTGAGTTCCGAGTTTAGAGTGTTGTATTTTTTCCTGGATTCCCTGCTGCGGAGTTTTAAATATGAGATGATGTGTCCTCGAAGGACCGCTTTAGAGGTGCGCCAGAAAAGGACCGGGTCAGACATATGGTCCACATTGTCATCAACAAAGTTGGACCAATTAGTCAGTAGATATTGTTTGAAGTCATCGGAATGTTGAAGGTAAGATGGGAATCGCCATTTGCGCACGAAAGGCGTAGCCATGTCACTTTCAAGAGATAATCTAATCGGTGCGTGGTCCGAGATCACTATGTTGTCAATCTTGGTCTCTGCCACCCGCAGAAAAAGGCCAGAAGAGATCAAGAAAAAGTCGATTCTTGAATGCCTTTTGTGTACATGTGAGTAGAAAGTAAAATCCCGCTCAGAGGTATTCAGCATCCTCCATGGGTCACAGAGACAAAAATTATCTATAACGCTCAATAATCCCTGAAGTGAACGAGTGTCTTGGGCTGAGGTTCGATTTCAGGGGTGATGGTGATGTTGAAGTCTCCTCCAATAATTATATTGTGTAGGCGTCTTTCTAATAAGAAGTTATACAGTTCGGCATAGAAGTTTGCGTTTGGGAGATTAGGTGCGTATAGGTTAAGTAGCGAGTATCGAGTATTGTTGATGGTAACATCTAACAGCAGAATTCTGCCCTGTGGGTCTGCATGTGTTTCGTGTACTATCGGGGCCAGGGATGTGTGAAATAAGATCGCTACTCCTCTCGTCTTAGATGTGTAAGGAGCTGAGTATTGCTCTCCAATCCATGGCGTCTTTAAAAAATTCGTGTCCCCTACCCTCCAGTGAGTCTCCTGTAGGAAAATAATTTGAGGGCGTAGTTTCTTAATATGGCACAGGATTTTCTTTCTTTTAATTGGGGTGTTTAAGCCTGCTATGTTCCAACTGATTATGTTTAGATGGGGTGAGCTTTGTGGGTGTGGCTGCATAATAGTGGAGAGGGTACTCATCCTATCCTGTCTGGTATCCGGATGAACTCCACCAGCATGGATCGTAGCTTGGAGGGTCCACCGTCCCAGCGAGCAGGGAGAGCCTCTATATGAGCGGTTCCCAGGGTGCCGCACGTCCAAGCCACGGGCGGGGGGGGGGGGGGGGGGTGTACACTGAGGGGTAAAAACAGGGATTAACATCAAGAGATACATTAACAAGAACCTAAAAGTTAAGCTAAAACCTTGCCAAACAATGGCGCAGTACATAAGGAACGCTAATGTAACAATTCAAGTTTAGACTCTCTCTGGCATTGTAGACAGATAATATACGTAGGCATCTTTAGTCCGGATTTTGTGGAAAGAGTTGTCATCTTGCTTCTTCTGGATTTTATACGTACAGGCCCTTCCCTCCACCGTTACTTTCAGGCGTGCTGGGTATTGTAGTTGAAATCTAATCTGTTTCTCGAACAAGAGGCGGCATAATGGCGTGAATGCCTTGCGTTTTGCAGCGACTGTCGAGGAAAAATCTTGAAGTAGAAGTATTGGTGCTTCGATCACTTTGAGGGACCGGTTAGCGCGGTATGCTTTTAAGACTCTTTCCTTGATGGTCCAGTTCGCGTAGCAGGCAATGACTTGACGGGGTCTGCCATCTCTCTCACTCTTGGGTGGTCCGATGCGATGGACTCGTTCAATTAAAAGGGGGTCATGTGGGAGATCGAGGTTCAGGGCGGGGGCCAGGTCGGTCACTAGGTACATCTGGAGTTGATCGTTGGTGACCGATTCGGGGATCCCCACAAAACAGAGATTATTCCTCCTTTCCCTGTTTTCAAGGTCTTCGAGTTTGTCTTGGAGGATAATTTCTGCGTTCTGACATTGTGTGACTCCTCTTTCATTTCCTTGGATGGCATCTTCACACGTGGACACTCTTGTTTCTAGTTCCCCTATTTTTTGGGCGTTCTCCGTTATCTGTCTGAGTGCTGTGTTTATTGATGCTTGTTTCATGTCAATTCGGCGGTCAAAGTATGGCGTTAGTAGTCTGGATACTTCTTGGGTGACCGATAGTGCACAATCAGTCGCAAAGTCCGGTTGTGCGGCAGGGCTTGCAGCAGGAGAGAGATTGGGTGGCGTGATATCACTTCCTGGCAGAAGTATTTGAGATGACTCTTCTGATGAGGCTGTGGGTTCCATGTTTTTGTTTTGATGTTTGGCTTGGGACTGGGTGTTTTTGGCCGCTGTTGATCTTGCGGATCCCGGGGTGTAGGTATTTTTAGCCTTGTTTTGTAGCGAGGATTGTGAATGTGATCTGAGGTATTTGTCCATGATCTGTAGGTGCACAGGTTATAGAGAGATAGCAAGTGATTGGCCAGGAGATGGCTTTGAAGGAGATTAATAGCTCACTGAACCGGTGAACAAGTAAGGTTGCTTCTCAGTGGACTCCCTCAGTCTCCCAGTATCTATTGGGAGGCAGCTGAGTCGCGGTGCAGACTATGAGGGCTAGTTGGAGTTAGTCCTGAGATGATAGACTGAGGAAGTGCAAATCCCGGGCTTAGAACGTGGCTTGTGTTAAGGGAGCCATGTAGTTATTGTACTGTCCAGCAGGTTGTAGTGGTAGCCCAGTTGGGAGTGTGTCTCTTGTGCAGGCCGAGTTTAGAAAATTAAGTTACCAGAGCGCATGAGACTCGAGACTAGAAGAGATTTGAGGGGTAACGGTAGGTAGTTAGGATGTCCAACAGGTGGCAGTATTGTGGTATTTGTAGGCCAATTAGTTAAGTTTGATACCAATAGTGTACTGCAATACACGTGAGGATTGTGAAAGCTGTTATCACTGTCGATGATTTGTGGGGAGCAAAGGTTATTATCACGTAGAGAGGACAAACGGTGCTTGTCTGAGATATGTCCTAGTTATAAGATGAGCTGGGATCTCCTTATTTAGATCATAGCTGTCTATGTCCCCTTTCTGAGATGATGAGTTGGAGAAGACCACTTGTGGGTTGTATAGTCGTTAGTACAAGGTTGGGCCCCTTATGCTTAGGTACCGTTATGTTCAGGGTACAAGGACAGATCTACTGTGGTGATGTAGACGCCGGTGCATGGCTTATGAGAGTCAGCCTCTGCTTGTAGAAGCTGAGCGCATTGTCTCAGTAAGGCTGTTATGCGATCTGAGGGAGAATAAGATGGCGTACTTTCCCGCCACTGGCACTGTAATGGCCGCAGCCGTTAAAGAAGATGGCGGGTATTTGTCCTCGGGGCCAGTAAATATTCCCCCGTGGAGCGCTCTCACCTCTGTTGGTGTTGGGGAGTCTCCGTGTGTTCGCGGTGGGTCTTTGTCCGGAGCCCGACCTCACGGAGATAGAGCGGCGACCTCGCGTCACGTCTCTGGCTGGTTCCGCTGCGATATGTGCGCCGCTTGTCCCTGTGACCTCCGCTGCCTTTGCCAGGGTTCGGGATCTGTGGTTCTTGTGCATCCGATGTTCCGTCGCTCAGCAGCAGGTAGGCAGAATCTCCGGCGGTCCCGGGAGCCGCTTCTCCTCTCTGCTCCTCCAGGTATAGCGGAGTCACAACTTGGAGACGCGCCTATCCGGAGTGTTAGTCCCGCAGGGTAAATTTGGCACCTTCTGTCCTCCGGTCTTTGGGCCCGGCTTCTATCAGTGCTGGGCTCTGAGGTGCGGCCTGCAGCTGCCCGTTGTGGCCAGCCCCTGGCATCGAGTGGGTGTGAGATGAATCCACCTCTGTACGACCGGGGCTAACAGTAGAGGGCTCCTCCGATGCGTCTCGAGCTGTGTTGCCGAGTGGGATGGTTTTCTCGGCTGGAGAAGAGAATCTGGCGTGGATGTTAGCTGATGTGCTCGGTAGTGTGGCGGAGCTCTCCTAAAACGCGGCCGCCATCATGCGTCGCCCGGAAGTCTCAGACAGCGCTTTTTGGGGGTGTTCTGAGGGCAAAATGCCACATTAGTCATGACATTCGCTAACCAGAAAGCCAAACTGCCAGGAACAGCAAACAGCCCAAAAAGCGCCATCCTCAATGTTGAGTTTTTAGAGAGAGCAATGTTGAAACATTGGCCTCAATCAGCAGGGTTTGGAAAAATGTCCCCAACTTTGAAGGATCCACTTTGACACAAGAGTGGGGCTGTGTGAGAAAGATCTATTAGGCGGTTGGCCAAGGTGTTGACAATGAAGATGGTGGTTTTAGACCAAGCACAACTAAACACATAATTTGGTCTACATGGGGAAAACCTTTTAGCCCTGGATGTAAAATGTAGTTCACTAAGAGGGACCTGTCAAAAGTGTCTACATCTCAAACTTTCCTGGTTGGCAGAGCAACCAATCAGAGCGCCCCCTTCATTATATATACACTCACCGGCCACTTTATTAGGTACACCATGCTAGTAACGGGTTGGACCCTCCTTTTGCCTTCAGAAACTGCCTCAATTCTTCGTGGCTAGATTCAACAAGGTGTTGCAACGCTGCTCAATTGGTACCAAGAGGCCCAAGAGTGCCATAGAAAATATTCCCCACACCATGACACCACCACACCAGATGAACCGTTGTTTACAAGGAGGATGGATCCATTGCTTTCATGTTGTTGACGCCTAAATTCTGACCCTACCATCGAATGTCGCAGCAGAAATCGAGATCATCAGACAGGCATACATTTTTGCCAATCTTCTACTGTACCAATTTCGATGAGCTTGGGCATAATTGGAGCCTCAGTTTCCTGTTCTTAGCTGAAAAGGAGTGGATCACCGGTGTGGTCTTCGTGCTGTAGCCCATCTGCCTCAAGTTGCCGTACTGTGCATTCAGAGATGCTCTTCTGCCTACCTTGGTTGTAACGGGTGGCTATTTGAGTCACTGTTGCCTTTCTATCAGCTCGAACCAGTCTGCCCATTCTCCTTTGACCTCTGGCATCACAAGGCATTTCCGCCCACAGGACTGCGCTCACTGGATGTTTTTTCTTTTTCGGACCATTCTCTGTAAACCCTAGAGATGGTTGTGCGTGAAAATCCCAGGGATCAGCAGTTTCTGAAATCTCAGACCAGCCCTTCTGGCACCAACAACCATGCCAGTTCAAAGGCACTCAAATCACCTTTCTTCCCCATACTGATGCTCGGTTTGAACTGCAGGAGATTTCTTGACCATGTCTACATGCCTAATGCATGAGTTGCGCCATGTGATTGGTGATTAGAAATTAAGTGTTAACGAGCAGTTGGGACAGGTGTACCTATAAAGTGGCGGTGAGTGTTTATATATTATATATATATATATATATATTATATATTTATATTATATATTTATGTTCGTCGGCTATTTATATACACAAGTGCCACACAAAAATAGTGCATTCGGGAGACGGTCTATCGCAGACCCATACTTAAAAGTTATGGGCCCCACATATACCTCGAACGGTAAGAGTATCCCTACGGGCCGGAAGACACCAGCACAGGAATACACGATATGTATTCTCCCCTGCCGAAGCAGGAAGAGATCAAAATGCTCCCTCACCGAGCCAGAAGGCATCCGCATGAGGTCGCACAAATGGTCCTACTGCCGAGGCAGATCGAACCTATAGTTCGCACATTGGCGTCAGAATAGCCTGCCACACCAAACTTCGACCAAGTGCTCACCTGGTGGCCAACTCCGAAGAGTGCCGGGGTGAAAGGAACCAGATGGCCACACATTCTCCCCCTGGACCTCAGGAGGGTCCCAAAAGGGTACCGCATCCCAAAATCCAAACACACAAAACGTGACACACTAGAACACACAGTGACATAAAAAATAAATAAAGTGAATGTGCGCAGTGAGATACTTCCCGGACATCCCAGAAACAACAGTGTCATACAGAGATATGCATTATAGGTGAAAATACTTTTTCCCACTTTTCTCCCTCCCACCGTCCCCCCTGTGCAACAAAAACTGTCCCCAAAAAACAGCTTCTCCAATACATTATGAACATTAATGTAAAACGTACAATAGTAATGCCGTCAGTTTACTTCATTAGACTATCTTACAAATCCCGAATTCTTGTCTATTACCATCATAATGAGAACAAAATAAAGCCCCAAAAGGGGGGAGCTGATATACATCTGTGCCAATGCCGCTATCGGAATACTAACATGTCGTCCCAGCTTATACAGAACTTAGTCCCTGAGTAGGTATGGTGAAGCCAATCCTGGAATGGTCAGCCATGCATCCAACAATGTATGAAATTTAGAAATACTATCCCGTCTCTTGTATATCCCTTTTTCTATAGTAATGAGCCAATTCATTTTCCGGACAAAATCGGAGAATTTGGGAGGTGCTGTATCCAACCATCACGGGAAATTTAGCTAAGTATTTGTACAGTAGTTGGGTATATAATAAAGAGGTTAAACCTTTTGATTGTCTCCTTTCTTGTATAAGTTCAATAAGAGTAATTTTATTGACTGTAATAACAGTGATTAAATCTATTATGCAGGGCATGTCGAAGTTGAAGGTATTTATAGAAAAAGGAATGCGGAATAACAAAGTGCATTTGCAATTGGTTAAAAGACTTAAAAGTTCCCGTATCCTCCAACACCTGAGAGAATCTTCTAACATCCTTAGCTACCCAGGACGCCCATCCCTCCAGTCCCTCCAATTCTGGAATGGCTGGGTTATTCCAGAGTGGTGTGTACATGGTATACCCCTTTATTTCCCACATGTCTTTCACTTTTTCCCATATTTTGTGCAACAGTAAAAGAGTGGAATACTGAGCATATCCTTTTCGTAATCTCCCGGACTCAAATACTTCATATAAATAGTTTGTGCTCAAAAAACGCTGAAGCAGAGCTGTGTTCCCATCTATAGGTAAATCCGTCTCCCAACTTCTAACATGTTGCAGCTGGGCCGGCAAAAAATAAATAAAAGGGTTGGGCACCGCCAACCCTCCCTCCTCCTTCGGTTGCTGTAGAGTTTCTTATTTAATTCTGGCTGGTTTCTTTCCCCAAATAGATTCCCTGAACAAGGAATTAAGTTTACAGAAAAATCTCTGTGGGATCCAAATGGGAGCATTATGGAGTATATATAATAACTGAGGCATCCATATCATTTTAATTAGGTTGATCTTACCCACCAGTGATACAGGAAGCTTACTCCATATTCTCAACTTATCTCTGAGTTTCAGAAATAATGGATCTAAATTCAAATTTTCAAATTGCCTTATAGATAAGGAGACAGTGATCCCTAAATATTTAAACGAATCCACAGTAGTCAACGGCGCCTTTGGGATAGCAGGTATAGCCTCGGTGCCATCACCGATTTACTCCAGTTAATACAAATACCTGAATACCTGCCAAACTCAGTAAGGACGTCAACCACAACCTGCAGAGAGCTGCTGACATTCCCTAGAAACAGTAACATATCGTCTGTGTATAGTGCAATCTTCTCTTCATACTCCCTCCTACGGTATCAAATGATTCAGGGTGCTCTCTGATAAGAATTGCTAGGGGCTCAATAGTAATTGCAAACAAGAGCGGGGACATTGGGCATCCCTGCCGAGTCCCTCTACCAAGGGCAAATGATGGAGACGTACAATCATTAATCCTCATACAATCCTAATATAAAAAAGTTTGATCCACGAGATGAACATGGGCCCAGAATTAATTTGTTCAAAGACCTTCCAGAGGAACCGCCATTCTACACTATCAAATGCCTAAGTGGCATCTACGGAGCAGATCGCTCTAGTTCCTATATTATCTATAGGGATTTGCATGTTAAAGGGGTTGTCTCGCTACAAAGAATAGCTTTCAGAATGTAGGGAACACTAAATGAAGACATTTTCCAAATATATTGCTTTGTTCATCTGTTTTTGTTAAGGAGCTGCAAGTCATATTATCACCTCCCTGGCTGTTTCAGTTCCCTCAGTAACCGACCTGTGTACATCTCTCCCCCTTCTCTGATGACCGGTGGTGTTGTGTCTTAGAAGACGGCGATGCGTGCTCCTTCTCTTCCTCCAACAAAAAATCGCTTGTGAAATCGCTTGCGGGGATTTCACCTGTCCTATCTCTGATAAGAGCAGATACAGACTGGCACCAACTGATTTTTTTTTTCTACATTAGAATTGAAATCCTGTGATCCTATTGGTGGTTGCTTAGCGGAGACCATTATGAGGGATTCTCCAGCAAAGTTAACCCCTTAAGCACCAGGCCTGAAAAGGCCGTAATGACCAGCTACATTTTTTAGTTTTTGACCCTGTGCATTTCAACAGTGGTAACTTATTTTATTTTATGATGCAGTGGTAGTCAGACTTGTTTTATGTGAGTGAAGTTATATTTTTTGGGGGTGTAGTTTATATTTACATATAAATTACTCTGGAAGTTTAAAAAAAAAATCTTGGCGCATGAACTGAAAAAAAAGTGTTGTTCTGCATTTTTTTAAATGATTTTTTACACCGTTGATACTAAATAACCTGTTAGATTAATTCTACAGGTTATATATGTAGGGTTGGTTTTTGTGTGTGTGTGTAATGTATGCACCATAACTTTTTTATTATATTTTTATTTTATTTATCAAAAGGTTGCCCATCACTGATCTAGTCACATAATCAGGAGCAAATTGTGTCTTTCAACATTTGGCTTTGTAATTCTATTCTGACCTCTGGAACAATTATTAAGAGTGCAGTAACCCAAAAAGTGAAACCTCAGTCATCGGGGATGACCCGAGGCAGTGATTCTAGCTGGTAAGTTCTGTACCTCTCTGATGACCGGTGGTGTTGTGTCTTAGAAGACGCTGATGCACGATTGGGTCGTCTCCTCCTACTCCTTCTCCTCCAACAAAAAATCGCTTGTGAAATCGCTTGTGAAATCGCTTGCGGGGTCAGAATTCAACCTGTCCTATCTCTGATGAGAGCAGATACAGACTGGCACCAACTGATTTTTTTTTTTGTACATTAGAATTGAAATCCTGTGATCCTATTGGTGGTTGCTTAGCGGAGGCCATTATGATGGATTCTCCAGCAAAGTTAACCCCTTAAGCATCAGGCCTGAAAAGGCCATAATGACCAGCTACATTTTTTAGTTTTTGTGCATTTCAACAGTGGTAACTTATTTTATTTTTTTTAATGATGCAGTGGTAGGCAGACTTGCTTTATGTGGGTGAAGTTATATTTTTTGGGGGTGTATTTTACGTTTACATATAAATTACTCTGATAACCGCCAATCAAAAAGCCCGGACTAAATAACAAAAAATAAACCCACCACATGGGTAAATGATAACAAAATACTACAACGCCAAACAAAACTACATTTACTTAATAAAATAAATATTTCTTTATTGAAAGTAAAGTAACACAGATACAAAAATAAACAATAGTGATGCAAAAAAGTGCCAAAAGTGCTTCAGGTAAGTATATCCCAAATCAAAATAACTCAATCAAAAAAAGGATAATAAAAATGGTACACATGATTTAAATTAATATATTCAAAAAATACAAATGCCCCAACAAGGTAACATAAATAATACATATATAATCAAACCAATGTGTATAAATAACCAATTCAAAATAAAGCCATAATAATGGGATAATACAGACCAAATAGCACGCTGAAAAGACCCAACGCACGTTTCGCAGGAATGCTTCGTCAGGGGTGAATAAGGAGGAGGAAATGGTGCCATATATAGGAGGGAACAGCCAATCAGCAACCAATATGCAAATTTAAATCAAAAGAATTTCCCAGGTTAAGATGAATGGCAATAGTGATAAAACCAGGACAATAAACACTCCATAACGAAACAAAACAAAAATGTCAAAAAAGAAAGAAAAATACAGAAAACACCACAAGCGACCTACAAGAAGTAAAAACGGTCGTTGGAACGCAAATGCATGTCAAAGACCAGAAGTGAATAAATAAGTAAATGTGTTTGAAATACAGAAGAAAGTGAAAATAACAAAAAATAGAATTGTGACAAAATAAGAAAAACACTAGAAATAGAAATTATACATATTTATTAAACCGCCGCCACTGCCGAATCCAAAAGGTGGAACTCCACATGTCAGGAAATCAATAGCGCATATCCGAATATCGCATTGGAATGCAAATAAGTGTTTCACTGGTAAAAAAAAACACAGAGCATGCGCCTAAAACATAGAGAAAACGTAGATACACAGAAGGCAAATGGAAACAAAAAGTGACAAGTGAATATGAGTGAATAAAGTTCGCAGTGCGAAAAGTGCAGTGACAATAAACCCACACAGAAGTGAAAAAAACTTTTGTATATATATACACATATATATATATATAAAAAAAAAAATTTATAATAAAAATAAAAAATATTGGCTTATATAAATATACCCATAATATAAATAAAACACATATACTAACAATACATATTCATGTGCACTTCAACACCATATCAATACATAATAGCAAGTGACATCTGGTAAATATATAAATATACTCGCAATTACAACCATAAATCAGATAATACACAAATATATTCATAATTATTATTACAAAGTGATAAAAAGTAACACACACCTCTACATATCTATAAATACATGATGACACAAAGATAATACAAAAATATATTCATAATTATTATTGCAAAGTGATAAAAAGTTGCACACATCTCTACATATCTATAAATACATAATGACAAAAAAAAAGGGGATGGAGGTTCATAATATTGTCCGGTATTCACAATCCATAAATGTCCCTGGGATAAAACGCGCACAGCGATGATAAATGCCAATAGTGGGTCACTGAAGATGTAGATCAGTACGATTGCCAATAGTAAATCCTCAAAGAGAGAAAAATAAACAATTAAACTCCAAGAAATTAGCACCATTCATTAAAACAATACATAGAAAAATGAAATAAATCAAAAACCGAATAAAAAACAGTAAGATCCATCAACCACATACCACAGGAACTGAAAAAAACAAAATATTGTAATTATCAAGAATGAAGTATAACTAGCAGATTCATTGAGGCCCAAAGGTGATACAGTATTCAAAAGAAAAATCCAACGTGTTTCCTTTTGTGCAAGAACACGTTTCCAGTTACCACCACGATTGCTGTAAAGTACTCGATCAATACCTTTAAAGCGCAACAAATTCTTATCGCACCCATGATGTAATTTAAAGTGCTTTGGAATCGTCTTTAGCTCAGAAAGATCCGTTGTATCTCTTGCTGCTTAAATTCCCAATATAAATTACTCTGGAAGGTTCAAAAAAAGATTCTTGGCGCATGAACTTAAAAAAAAAAGTGGTGTTCTGCTTTTTTTTTTTAAACTGTTTTTATTGGAGCTCAATGTCAGTAAATCACATTAAAAGAAACAGGATCATTACATGTTCACATATCTATACTATTACATAACTGGTTTTGCATACACTATTTACATTTGACATTGAACAAACCTTGTCCTTTTTTTTTTTTTTAAACTCTCATTAATATCTAACAGAAAACTTTAAATCTGTACTGAAATATTGAAGTAAAACAAATTAGCAACTGATTACTAAACACGACTAAACTTGAATTAACATATTCTGTACTGAGTGCTGTACTGCTCTTCTCAGTTTGTGACGACTGTGCACCTGCCTAAATGGTACCCATCCGCCTCTGTCATCGCATCAAAGTGTAACGAGAGGAGCCCCCTCCTATCTTCTCCTAGGCCTACAAAGAAAATTGCATACGAGGTATACATCTGCCTACCCATTTCTTTTTCTATCTGTTTTTTTTCCAGGCACTAAAAAGAGTCCTGTGTATGATTACGCCTATTAAATAATAATTGATCCTGTACCCGTCATCTGCTGCCCCATGTGCCATGTTGTTGTGCTAAAGCAGGAATGTATTTTTTGTCTGCTTGATTCTGGAAGTGTGGCTATATATTTCTCCCAAAGCCTAAAGAAATTCTTAACTCTGGCCTCCTTGTGTAATGTCGCCTCGAGCCAGTCCATACACATTAGGAATCTTAGTTTTTCTTTGAACAGTGCAAACGTTTTGCCCTCAGGCTGTAGCCACACTTGCAGAATTGCCTTCCGTGTTGCGGCCCCCACCAGGTGTAGTATGCGCCTCTCTTTCCGAGAACAATCCTGTTCATCCCCTCCTGAGAGTCCAAACGATGCCCACGATGCCCCTTGGTGAAATGTGCCTACCAGGTGTTGTTGTATAAAAAACGTGACCTGATCCCAAAAAGATCTTATTAAAGGACAATCCCACAGGCAATGGTAAAGATCTGCGCCAGCCTCAGCACATCGGAAACAATGATCCGTAGGGAGTCTCCCCATCCGGTGCCCTCGTATTGGTGTAAGGTATGCATTATGAATTATGTTTAGAAACATTTCCAGGTATCGACTGAAAGGCAAAAATTTGTGAATATTGGCTAAGGCCTCCAGAATCAATTGCGGTGTCAAAGTCTCATCTCTTCTCTGCCAATTCGCCAACGATGATGTCACCTCTTTATAATCTAGCTTGTTCACCAAATATTCATATATGCTAGACAGGTGCGCATGTCTTGTGCACGGATATAGAAAGACTCGTGCAAAGGTTGTGTCCCAATCTCTGAAGGACACCCCGTTACCTTTTTAATGTAGCTACTCGCCTGCATGTAATTAAAGAATGGGATGACAAGCGAAGGGAAGGCCCTGTGGAGCTCAGAAAGAGTAAATGGTTGTTTTGTGTCCGGGTGTAAATGTCGCACCTGATGCAAACCGGCATTATGCGGTCTTTAAACGTTTTATGTGGTTTCCCATCTTGGAAATCTACATTCTGCACTATTGATAAGTACGGAGAGTATTCCGGATTTAGTCCTTTTATTTGACAAATCTTCCTCCACGCCCTCCATATCGGCATTAGTAAAACATTGTCCTTTATTCCCTGTATTGGGTGCTTGCTAAAGGGCAAATGTAAAAAGTTTAGTAGGGATACTCCCTATAAACCACTGGTCTAGGGCGCTGTCCCTGCATTTTTTTTTTATGATTTTTTACACCGTTGATACTGAATAACCTGTTAGATTAATTCTACAGGTTATTACGGTCGGGTGGATACTTAATATGTGTACGGTTTGTTTGTTTTTGTGTGTGTGTAATGTATGCACCATAACTTTTTTTATTTTATTTTTATTATTTATTTTATTTATTTATTTTCTACACTTTTTAATCTTTTTTCCTTTTTTTTAGTCCTATTATGTGATAACTATTTTACACTTTTTTTTAACACTCAGTTGATTCATTTCTTGGGAGTTAGGTTTGCAAATCTGTGTCAACAAAGATTGTATGTCATGAAGGCAGTTTAACCAGTCAGACGTGCACCAAATCATGTTAGTTTGAGGAATGAATCAAACACTTCTAGGGCTCTAACTCCCCTTTTTTGCAAAGTCTAATTCTGGATGTTTGGATGTGTGCTTTCAGACAGCGCTTTTTGAGGGGTGTTCTTGAGAGCAAAATGGCCACCAATTAGTCATGGACATTTCTGCTAACCCCAAGAAAGCCAAACTGACCAGGAACAGCAAACAGACCAAAAACGCAGCCCATGCCCCCAATGGTTTGAGTTTGTTTAGAGAGAGTAATGTTTGAAACATCGCCCTCAATCAGCCAGGGTCTGGAAAAATGTCCCCAACTTTGAAGGATCCCACTTTGACAACAAAGAGTGGGGCTGGTGTGAGAAAGGTCTAATTAGGCAGCTGGTTGGCCAAGGTGTTTGACAAATGAAGATGGTTGAGTTTGTAGACAAAGCACAACTAAACACACAATAATTTGGTCTACATGGGGAAAACCTTTTAGCCCTGGGTGAAAAATGTAATTCACTAAGAGGGACCTGTCAAAAGTGTCTACATCTCAAACTTTCCTGGTTGGGCAGAGCAACTAATCACAGCACCCCTTTCATTTCTTATACTGCACTTAAGAAATGAAAGTGGAGGGATGATTGTTTGCTAGGGGCAACTCAGAAATTGTTCGACCTACACCGCTGGCTGGCTGGTCCTAAAGGCATTTTAAAGTGAGCACTGTTCAAACCAACACAAAAACAGCGCTGTGTGAAATGCCTGCTACAAAATAGTGGCAACATTAGCTATATAAGAAGCATAGCTTAAGTAAAGGTAGATGAGGACAATACATTAGTCGTGAGTTCACAAACACACTTACCGAAACTTTGTTGCAGAACATCAAAATCACGCACACCTTCCCCATGCTTCAAGGTGAAAGTTGGCACAATTAGGCGCTCTGCCTCATCCAGGGTGATTTCTCACCCGCTCCTCCGATGCTGTGCTAATTTGTTTTTGCAGCGTCAGCGACAATCATACCACCTTTTTTCAGCTCGGGGACTGCGCACCATTCCACGCCTTGGACATTAACCTTATCGGCAATGCCCCGCCACAGAGCGTATTGTGCTGTGCTTGTACATTTTTACAATGGATTTTCAATTAGACGTTCTTTAACATTTTTGAAAATACTTTTTGTGCTGGATTTTTCCGTTATATACGAGTTTTCTACAACTTATATTTTTGCCCAAAACCTGCTTATAAACATATTGACATTATTAAAAAATGAGGACACCCAGTTTAAAGCTTACATTAAGCCTTAGTAACCTAGACATTTTAGCAGATTATGAATTCTAACATTGCTTTCACACAAGCGCATTTGGGTGCAGTCGGAGTTGTTGAGAAATCCACCCGCAAATAATATTCAGTTTTGGTAAATTGTGTGTGAAACCTGTTGAAGTAAATAACATTTTTCTAGTGTTTGAAGTGTGGTGGAGTCCCAAAACAATAATTGATTACTCACTTTCCCAACATTTTTAGGTAATAGTCACTGAGTTGCGGTTAAGGCTATGTTAACACGGCTTATTTCGGGCGATTACAGTACGAATTTACGTCACCGAAATACGCTTCAAATACGTTTCACTAAGTTGCACAATATATTGAGATTGTAAATACATTCCCCATTCTTACTTTGGGGGATTTACATTGCAAAATACGCTCAATAAGTGACAGGTGACTTACTTTTACGATCGTATTAACGGACGTATTACTTCCGTAAATAATTTCCGTGAAAAGACGCCTCGTGTGAATGATGAGGCGTTATTGTACATTGGAATCAATTCTAATCTTATGTTCCATTATTTAGAACGGAATTTCCAGGACGTATTTGTCGGACGTAAATACGTCGTAAATAGTCCCGAAAATAAAGCCGTGTGAACATAGCCTAAGAATGCTTTTTTTTTTTTATTAAATTTTATTTCACCAATTAAAAAAACAAAAACAACAGTGTCATACAGAGATATGCATTATAGGTGAAAATACTTTTTCCACTGTTTCTTCCTCCGCACCTTCCCCCCTATGTGGCAACAAAAAAGTCCCAAAAAACAGCTTCTCCAATACATTATGCACATTACAATGTAAAACGTACAATAGTAATGCCGTCAGTTAACTTCATAGACTATCATACAAATCCGAAATCTGGTCTATTACCATCCATAATGAGAACAAATAAGCCCCAAACTGGGGCAGCTGGATATACATCTGTGCCAATGCCTGAGCTATCGAAAACTAACATGTCGTCCCACTTATACAGAAACTTAGTCCTGAGTAGGATGGTGATAGCAATCCTGAATGGTCAGCCATGCATCCAACAATGTAGAAATTTAGAAATAACTAACCATCTCTTGTATATCCCTATTTATCATTAAACTTGTTTATTTCAAGAGTAATGCATGAGCTGTTTACAGGTAAAAAATAGAAGAAAGTATGGTACACCAGGGCCAGAATCAGTGCAATTAAAAAAACAGCAAACTTTCAACCGCAAGCAGAAGAACTAAACAAGAAATCAAATAAAATCAGCGTACCATAAATCCACGTATTATTATACAATGTAGCATCAATCAAACAAATAACAAATAAGCCGAAGGTAAGAATAATGTCAAAAGAAAGCCAATTGATCAGAAATTATGAACTAGAGCCAGGGTTCCCACAACACCATCTTATTTGACAGACATGCGGGGGGTCTATGAGTTTTTCGCTCACCTACCAAAAATTATAGTATAACCGTGAGAATCTACTGATTATTTCAGTGATTGATGTGTTCGGGAGGATTTCCATGCCGTGGCAAAGTAGCTAACCGTGCAGAGATATAGAACATGAAAAACAATAGTTCTCATGATATAGGAATTGCAGAAAGGCCGATATCCTAACACTGCAAGTTTCTGGGTAAGGTTACATTGAAAACCGTTAATCTTGGAAGCGAAGCGAATACAGTCTGTCCATAAACGTTTAATAGTATGGGCATCCCCACCAAGCATGGAGTAAGGTACCCAGTTGACCACAAATTTTCCAACATAGCCCAGAAGTTTCCAGTATACATATGGCCAGGGCGCGTGGGCGGTAGGAAAAGCGAAGAATGTATCTTTACGCATTACTTCAGTATGTGGAAAAAGGCAACCTAGATAGCTGTATATAAGCCTTATGAGCTCATTCCAATGATCAATGTGAAAATTGTAGTTAGCTAATTCATTTTCCCCATTTGAGCATATAGGAAGAATTAATTGTCATTTTTTTTTTTCTTTTTTTTCTTAGGTTGTCAGTGGATCATGTGATATAGCAACACAGGGCCTTTTTCAAAGCCCTTCTTTTTAAAGATGAATATGTGCGAAAATTCGAGGAGCAACCGAGGAGGTGAAGGCCAGTAATGATTGGATTCGATGCCCTACTTGTAAATATGTGGAAAAATAAATACTTGGTCTCCTCAAACTAGTATAGGATACTACGTCAGTAAAAGATTTTAAGACGCCGTTATCATGGAAAAGTTGATCAATGAATGAAATTTCTAGACGAGACCAGGAAGAGGAGCAAAAAATTATCATCCAGCATCCAGAACATTCAGAGGAGTGTTTTCTTTTAGAGCAAAGAGACACAAGATTAGAAATCACAAAATCCTCCCAAGTTTGAAGGGGGGTTCAATCAAATTACTGAAGTACTGAGTAAGACAAAGAGCAGCTCCTAAAAGAGATGCTTTAAGGTGTGAGCTACACTAGCGAGGGTGAAAAGGAGCTCACTAATTGGCACCAAGACGAGGACTTATCATTTGACCACAGGGGGAGGGCTTGTTCGAGAAGGATGGCTGTATATATGCCTGTAAGGTTTGGAACCACCATTCCACCTTTTCCACGACATATAGTAAAGGAGATCCTTTTTGACCCTTGCTTTGCCATCCATATGAATTAGAGAGAAGACGTTTGCAGTCTAGTACTAGTGAGCTGTGAATGATATTATGTGAAGGCGCGAGATAGGTATATGTAACTTAGGCAGGAAAGACATTTACATTATTTTAATTCGAGCTATCCATGAAAGTTGTAGTTAGAGAGTCCGCTATTTCTGTTTTCTAGTTCTGCGTAAAAAAGATACAATGACTCTTGACTAGTGTCGAAGTGCGGGGACGTGGTGACTTTGATACCCTAATAGTCGATGGATGATGTGCTATAGGTAAAGCACACAATACTTCAATAATGGATCATGGGTAGGAGAAAATATTAATTGTGAAAATATAGGATTAGGATCTGTTATTTATAAAAGGAGACTAAGAATATTCTTTGTAAGATACTAGTAATAACAGTAATTGAAAATGAGGGGGGAAAAATATTTATATTTCCGACTGGCTATTAACATAACGTCATCAGCGTAGAGGCTAATTCTTATGGTTTGTGTTTTGGACAGCAATGCCAGAGATAAGGAGTAGCTTCTTATCTTCTCAGCTAGGTTCGACTGCAAAGAAGCAAAAATTAAAGGGACCAAGGCAGCCCTGACGTGTGCCATTTGTGAGGTCGAAGGGATCAGAAAGAAATCCAGAAGTTTAGAACTGATCTGAAGGTTTGGATATCCATGACAGGATAGCAGACAACAGAAACCCGAATCCAAATTTTTTTGTAATGTTAATTCCATGTAGCGCCAGTTAACTCTGTCGAAAGCCCTTTCTTCGCTGTCGATTTATTTGGTGCAGAAAATGCCCGTTGGATTCGAGTTTCCCGCTATCTGCCAAGGTCCTCAGAGAGTCAGGTAGCATCTCTTGCTTGTCTACCTGGCACACAAAACCAGATTTAGGATTCATTGTGTATAAGGAGAAAGGACTAAGTTGAGACGAGAGGCTAAGATTTTGGTTCGTATATTTTTATATCATTGGTTTAAAAGTGATAGGTCCTATAGTTGGCTGACATGTCCTCGGCTTTGCTGGTTGGGAGAATATAGTAATAATCGCTTGTAGCATTTCTATTGGAGTGTTTGAGGAGGAAGCAAGGTCAGAAAACAATGCAGTCAGGTGCGGGGTCTAGTATCTCGTATAAAGGTGGTAGTACACTCATTAGAGAGGCCCGTCATGTCCTGGTGTTTTAAGTCAACTGCCTGGAAACTAATTGCTTTTTGGTACTTCAGCTGTTGTGAACCGGAGTATTGATGGTCTTTAAATGGGATTTTGTCCAATTAGGAGGGTTACTGAGTCCAAAAAAACATTAATCACTTCGTCAGAAGGGAGTGTCCTTCTGCCTCTTTTTTAAATATTTAGGCTTGGAGTAATATTTCGCAAACTGATTTTGACAATATATATAGGCTTTCTAATTTTAGCATGTCCCGTTAGTTAAATAGCTAATTTTTGATTTCGGGCTGTGAATTTAATTCTTCTAGTAAAGAATTTTTGAAGGACGATCTCCCTGTATATATATTGCCACTTTAATTTGGTTACAAGCTTCTCTCATATTCTGGAGTAAAGAATGCGGAGGTCATTTTGTAGTATAGTTAACCGTTTTTTATTATCTGGGGAGGGTTAGTTTATTAATTCTTTTCTATTGTTGAATAGAGGAGATTGAGATTGTTTAGGGTGGAGTTATATTCTATTTTGCAGCTACTGCTAGTTGTCTAAAATTCTGCTCAAATTTGCCTGTTGGGCACACCATAGTTGAGACGTTGGGGAGAGGTCCACGGAGTGAATTTTCAAGAAAAATAATCTTGAAGAGAATTCACAGATATGTCACGTTAATATGTATTTAAGTAAGTATTATTATTCTCCACAAACGGGGTTGGGAAGTAGGAACGAGATTTCTTATATGCAAGTTAACTGGTGCATGATACAGACCAGGTAATGTGGCCGATGGTGAGAAGGTCATAATTTGCGGTATTCCAATTTATCTACAAGAAAAAAGTCGATTTCTAGAGTGACCGAATGGGGTGGGAAAAAAAGGTGAAATCTTTTCAGACGTATGGAGGTATCTCCAGATGTCATGTAGTTCTTCCTCAAATAGCAGTGATTTTAGGTCTTCGGGAGGTGACTCGCGTTGTTTTGATCTATCTAACGTATTGTCTATAACTATATTGAAATCTCCACAGATAATTAAGCCACCCTGTCTCACCCATTTGGCTACTCGATCTTTACAACATTCCATAAAGGGTATTTTGTATGGAGATGGGTGCATATAAAGCTACTAACGTAAACTGTTTAGAGTGTTTATCTCCTAATCAAATGATATTATCTCATAGGATGTCTGAGATCACCTGAGATGTTTGAAATTTAAACCGTATACTTTAATCATAATTGCCACTCCTTGCTTTTTTATTTGGAGAGTGAGTCCTGATAGATATGTGGAAATGGCTGGTTGTGGAGACGATGTGCCATCGGAGTCTCAAAGAGATTGCGGTCTCCTGAAGACAAACGACTCGAAAACCGACCTGGTGACCTCCTTCCACAAAAGCGAGCGCTTAAAGGTGTGAATTTCAAACCTTCACTCTTGTAAGAAAGGTACTTAAACGCCAAGGTAAGTAGGTAGACAGAGAGCTGAGGCAGTGTACGTACAGGAAGGGAGAGCTCCGTAAAGGAGAAAGAACCTAAATGTGGGTTGACAGAGAGGAATCAAAGTACCGCTGAGTAGAAAACAAGAAAACAGTACCAAATGTAAAACTTAACATTAGCATCAACTATCCCTTAGAAAAGGAGGAAAATGAGTCAGTCACCCTACAGAATATAAAATTGGAGAAGGGAGAAAAAACATTGTGATAGTCAATTACCGGTAGAGTCCTCACTCCAGTAAAGAGCTCCAGCAAATGCAAGAGAGCAGTACAGGCACAAAGGATATGAACGATGATTGACGTCAAATGGATTGATGCCTTGATCGAAGACTGGAAGATTCACAGACCACAGGAGGGTTACCATGCTCCGGTCGTGGTTTTCTTGCGGAACCGGCTGAAGTCGGTGCCAGGAAGCAAGTCCCAGTGTCTCAAGTGTAGAACATGCTTCCTCGTGGGGTAGAATTATACGATTTGAGATCATCTTTGGTGATGATTAGTTTTACAGAAAACCCCACTGAAAAGGGATTTCCTTTCTCCTAAAGCACTTTGGTGAGGGTTGGAATTCACGCCGTCGCATCATAGTAGCCAGCCGATAAATCCGGGGAACAGGGCAATGGTTAAGTAATCATTCTGCAGAGGAGTCGACTTTTGCAGGAGTGCTTTTAGGAAATACTTCTTTATGTGGCTAAATGTACACGGGCAATGTTGTCTCTTGTCTTCTGTGATAAAAAAATAAAAAAAAATAAAAGTATGATTACGTGCTTCGGTAGTCTTGAATCTGTACGATGTTAGTTCGTGAACTGCAATTGGGAGGGTGAGAGCCATCAGATCCGTAGGAATCGCGTTGAGTTGGTCTGGATGATTGATTCGGGTATGCCTCTAATTCGACGTTGTTGCGTCTAGGAGTCTGTCTTCGATGTCCAGTACTTTCTTCGTAGAGACGTTGAACTTCCTCCTCTAGGTCATTGTTGGCGTCAATGAGGAGTTGTGTGAATCCGCAAATTCTGACATTTGGTTTCCAATGTTGATCCGTCCTGGCTGTTAAGGATTGGAAAATTCTTGACTAAGATCTGCGATCATGCCCTTAAAGGTCCGCCTGCAGAGATGTACAGGAATGAGGAGACAACCGTTGCAGGGTGGAAGTAGTTAGAGGTTGGGACTCTTGTTCATCCTGGTGTTCCATGTCTACAGATTCAGCTCTGAGGTAGATAGACGGAGGAGCCGAGGGAAACTTTAATCCTTTCTTGATCTTGTTATCATTTTGCTGTATAGAGGAAAGAAGTCAGGAAGCTATAGGATGGGCCTTGTGAGTTTTTTTTATGGAAGTTACCTTCCCATGGTTCTCGCAATAAAATTGTAGAGAGGAGAAACACAGGGGAAAGTAGCAACGGATAGTAAACTGGTGAATTTTTTTTTTTTTTTGGTGAACTGAAGCCCGGAATGAGAACAAGAAGAGTCCAGCAAACTTTATATGGTTGAGATCTTATATTCACCTCAGCTATTATTAGAAGATGCAGTCTCTAACTGCCTCAGTCTCAGCAGAGAAGCTAAGGCCAGGTAGTTAGAACACGAAGATTTCCAGCAACTTAAATGTTGGGATCTTTAGTTCACCGCAAGATTATTATTAGTAGAGATGTAGAAGTCTCTAACTGCCCCATCACAGCAGAGTGAACTGACGCCAGGAATATAACAAGAAGAACCCAGCAGAACTTAAATGATTTGATATCTTAGATTCACCTCATAAATATTATTAGAGAGATGCAGAGTCCTCTAACAGCCCGTGGGACTTAGGCAAATGTCTGTAAGCACTTGTGATTAGTTAGAAGACAGCCGCTCAGAGGAATTTGCCTTGTTGCTGATCTGAAGTATTCTGGATATTAGGAGTTATTGGCCCATTTAGAGGTGGTAGAGAAGTGAGATGCCTGAAACCCGTGGCCATATGTGAGTTGTAGGATGTAGGCGTTGTTAGTAGCTGCATCATCGTGTTGTGACCCTCCCAGCTATAATTACAGCTGTCTGCAGCTTGTGGAGATGAGGGAGAGTTCAAGTAGCTGCAGCACACCGTTCTGTTCCCAAGCATTTATGCAATAGGCTCGTTGCACCTCAGTAATGGAGAATGTTTTAATACTCATCTAGCGCGGTGACATGGTGCGATCGTCCGAGCGGCTATCACAGGAACTTCGCAGGGGGATTTGCAGGCTGGCGGCAGCAGCAGGGAGTAGTAGATCAGCTGGGCACTAGAGAAGTTGTCAGAGATGAATGAGAAGTCCACAGCAGAGAGCGCGTCGACTGGGTCCGTGATGTCACGGAGCTGTAGGACAGCTGTCGGCAGCTAAGATGGCACCGCTTCCCGCTGATTTCAGGGGGGGGTCAGAGGTTTCTGCTCCTAACTACGGCTACACGCCATCAAGTCCGGGCATGTGTAATACTGGATGCTAGAGCAGCGTCTAGGTGTCCCATAGAGCCGACAAAGAAAGATGCCTGTCCGCTGTCTCAGTTTACGTGCCTGTTTGTGGTGCTCAGGACCATGAGCTCACATCTGTTCATATCACACTGCCTCAGGCCACTCCACGACCATTGTTGTTTCTGTACTTGTGAAAGCCTGTAGGAGCAGGATGCATCTATCATAAGAGGTGGCAGATTTAAAGGAGGAAGTCAGTGTAAGATGGTTTGTAACCCTGTGATTTACAGTGTAAAGGTGTTATAATGGAGGACCTGGGTCCCTGGCCGACTCTTGTGTAGACCAATATATTGATTATGGTATACTGTGTAAGGGACACCGGAGTGATGTCTTATTACATTATGAGGGGGTGGGGTGGAGGTGGAGGAAAAAACAGTGAAGGTGAACAGAAAATGGTGTGTGGGGGTAGGAGATTCAGCTCTCCCGGCAAGGAACGTCGATCTCAGATGGAAGTCCTGGCCCTCCCTGCAGTTAACGCTGCAGAATCAGAGCTTCCTTTGCAGCTGATGCAGAGTAAGCATACCTACTGCCTTATTCTCTATTGTCACCAGAGCTTTGACTCTCTGCACATAGCATTGCTGACCAGCAGGACCAAAGAAACAGGCTGTCTCAGCTGCTGTGTGTCAGTCTACCACATGCGGGTTATTTACAGAGGAGAATAAGGAGATTCAGCTCTCACGAAGGCAAGTAAGTCTGACTTCCAGGTTGGAGTTCCACGTCCTTTTGGCTGTAGTTACAAGCAGGCAGGTCATTTAGTTTACAGCTGGAGAGGGACTTTCCTCACCGATGTAGCAGAGGAGCCTGAGCTTAGATTTTTTTTGGGATGCAGCACGGCTATATCGTCGACGGACTTGCCGAAACAGCTGTCAGCAGCTGTGAGCAGATAGATCTTCCTTGTCATCTTAGTACGACCGGAGGGAGCTGTCGGAGCAGATGAGATCCAGGAGATTGCCTCAGCCTGGAGCGCCCCAGGACACAGGATCAGAAGTAAAGAAGCGTGAGATGGGCACGAGAACGTGAATGGATGCCGAGCAAGAAATGGCGCATTCCCGCGGCTATGCAGGCTGGAGACACTTCAGCCCATGAACTCTTGCTATGATTCCACTAACAGTATGGTATTTGAAACCGAGAGATGAGCGCCATCCTCGGTTTAGCACCGTTGTAGCCATCCTTTATCATGCACCTGTCTGTTTGTCTGGCTTATGTGGCCATTTTTATGAAGCTCAGTCCTGGAGCTAGCTCACCATGCGTCCTAACACATCCCCTCTCATGTGCCACGCCGTAATACCCTTTTTCTCTATAATGACAACTCAATTCATTTTCCGGAACAAAATCGGAAAATTGGAGGTGCAGTATCCCACCATTATGGGAAATTTAGCTAAGTATTTGTACAGTAGTTGGGTATATAATAAAGAGGTTTCTCTGGAAAGTTTGAGATGAACATGGGCCCAGAATTAATTTGTTCCAAGAACTTACAGAGGAACCGCCATTCTACACTATCAAACGCCTTAGTGGCATCTAAGGAGCAGATCGCTCTAGTTCCTATATTATCTGTAGGGATTTGCATGTTAAAGGGGTTGTCTCGCTACAAAGAATAGCTTTCAAAATGTAGGGAACACTAAATGAAGACATTTTCCAAATATATTGCTTTGTTCATCTGTTTTTATTAAGGAACTGAGAGTCATATTATCACCTCCCTGGCTGTTTCAGTTCCCTCAGTAACCGACCTGTGTACATCTCTCCCCCTTCTCTGATGACCGGTGGTGATGTGTCTTAGAAAACGCTGATGCACGATAGGGTCGCCTCCTCCTCCTCCTTCTCTTCCTCCAACAAAAAATCGCTTGCGAAATCGCTTGTGGGGTCAGAATTCAACCTGTCCTATCTCTGATGAGAGCAGATACATACTGGCACCATCTGATTTTTTTTTTGTACATTAGAATTGAAATCCTATTGGTGGTTGCTTAGCGGGGGCCATTATGGGATTCTCCAGATGGATTCTCCCCTTAAGCACCAGGCCTGAAAAGGCCATAATGACCAGCTACATTTTTTAGTTTTTGACTCTGTGCAGTTCACCAGTGGTAACTTAATATTTTTTTATGCTGATGTGGTAGGCAGACTTGTTTTCGGTGGGTGAAGTTATATTTTTTGGGGGTGTAGTTTATATTTACATATAAATTACTCTGGAAGTTTAAAAAAAAAAATCTTGGCGCATGAACTGAAAAAAAGTTTTGTTATGCATTTTTTTTAAATGATTTTTTACACCGTTGATACTAAATAACCTGTTAGATTAATTCTACAGGTTATTACGGTCGAGTGGATACTTAATATGTCTAGGGTTGTTTTTTTTTCTGTGTGTGTGTGTAATGTATGCACCATAACTTTCTTATTATATTTTTATTTTTTATTTTATTTTTTTCTACACTTTTTAATGCTTTTTTCCTTTTTTTTAATCCTATTATGGGATAACTATTTTACACTTTTTTAACACTCAGTTGATTCATTTCTTTTGAGTTAGGTTTGCAAATCTGTGTCAACACAGATTGTATGCCATGAAGGCAGTTTAACCAGTCAGACGTGCACCAAATCATGTTAGTTTGAGGAATGAATCAAACACTTCTAGGGCTCTAACTCCCCTCTTTTGCAAAATCTAATCTTGGACGTTTGGATTGTGCTTTCAGACAGCGCTTTTTGAGGGGTGTTCTTGAGGGCAAAATGGCCACCAATTAGTCATGGACATTTCAGCTAACCCCAAGAAAGCTGGCCAGGAACAGCAAACAGACCAAAAAGGCAGCCCATGTCCCCAATGGTTTGAGTTTGTTTAGAGAGAGCAATGTTTGAAACATTGGCCTCAATCAGCCGGGGTTTGGAAAAATGTCCCCAACTTTGAAGGATCACACTTTGACAACAAAGAGTGAGGCTGGTGTGAGAAAGATCTAATTAGGCAGCTGGTTGGCCAAGGTGTTTGACAAATGAAGATGGTTGAGTTTGTAGACAAAGCACAACTAAACACACAATAATTTGGTCTACATGGGGAAAACCTTTTAGCCCTGGGTGAAAAATGTAATTCACTAAGAGGGACCTGTCAAAAGTGTCTACATCTCAAACTTTCCTGGTTGGGCAGAGCAACTAATCACAGCGCCTCTTTCATTTCATATACTACACTTAAGAAATGAAAGTGGAGGGATGATTGTTTGTTAGGGGCAACTCAGAAAGTGTTCGACCTACACCGCTGGCTGGCTGGTCCTAAAGGCATTTTAAAGTGAGCACTGTTCAAACCAACACAAAAACAGCGCTGTGTGAAATGCCTGCTACAAAATAGTGGCAACATTAGCTATATAAAAAGCATAGGTTAAGTAAAGGTAGATGGGGACACAAACACACTTACGGACACTTTGTTGCAGAACATCAAAATCACGCACACCTTCCACATGCTTCAAAGTGAAAGTTGGCACAATTAGGCGCGCTGCTGTATCCAGGGTGATTTCTCACCCGCTCCTCCGACGCTGTGCTAATTTGTTTTTGCAGCGTCAGCGACAATCATACCTCCTTTTTTTTCAGCTCGGGGACAGTGCCTCATTCCACGCCTTGGACATTAACCTTATCAGCAATGCCCCGCCACAGAGCGTATTGTGCTGTGCTTGTACATTTTTTAATGGATTTTCAATAAACGTTCTTTTACATTTTTGAATTACTTTTTGGTGCTGGATTTTTCCATAATATACGGTTTCTACAATCTTATATTTTGCCAAAACCTGCTTATAAACATATTGACATTATAAAAATGAGACCCAGTTTAAAGCTTAAATTAACCTTAGGTAACCTAGACATTTTAGCATATTATGAATTCTAACAGTGCTTTCACACAGCGCAGTTTGGGTGCAGTTGGAGTTGTGTGGAAATTCACCCGCAATAATATTTCAGTTTGGTAAATTGTGTGTGAAACCTGTTTGAAGTAAATAACAATTTCTGTGTTTGAAGTGTGGTGGAGTCCAAAAACAATAATTGATTACTCACTTTCCCAACATTTTAGGTAATTGTACTGAGTTTGCTGTTGAGAATACAGTTTGTTTTTTTTATTAAATAATTTTTATTTCACCAATTAAAAACAGAAACAACAGTGTCATAATAATAATAATAATCTTTATTTATATAGCGCCAACAAATTCAGCAGCACTTTACAATGCAGAGGGTATAATTACAGACAAAAGACATACTTTACACAGTGAAAGCTACTTACAGATGAGACACAACGTGTGAGGGCCCTGCTCGCGAGATCTTGCAATCTTTGAGGGTGTCTGCGGGAGACAACGGGGGAGAAGTGCTGAATTTACAATGGTCCAGCCTTGTTTCATAAATATGGGGTGGTTTACATAAAAAATTGGGTGAACCTGCCACCCTGACTGTACATCTATATACAGATAAGTGCCTGTGAGTGCCCTAGTGTAGGGAGTGACAGAAATGTGTGTGATAGAAGGTGTGGGTTAGCAATTAGTGGTTTTGATAGGCCTGCCTAAGAAGATGTATTTTCAGGACACTCTTAAAACTGCGAAGGCTAGGATTGTGCCTGATGGTATGTGGAAGGATGTTCCAGAGAACGGGTGCAGCACGTGCAAAATCTTGAAGACGGGCATGGGAGGTTCGGATGATTGTGGTCCGTAGTTTGATGTCCTCAGCTGAGCGGAGAGAGCGGGCAGGGTGGTAGACAGAGATGAGGGAGGAGATTTAGGGGGGTGCAGCACTGCGGAGAGCTTTATGGGTGACTACAGGGTGTCATACAGAGATATGCATTATAGGTGAAAATACCTTTTCCCACTTTTCTCCCTCCACCACCCACTGTCCCCCCTATGCAACAAAAACTGTCCCCAAACAACAGCTTCTCCAATACATTATGCACATTAATGTAAAACGTACAATAGCAATGCCGTCAGTTTACTTCATTAGACTATCTTACTAATCCTGAATTCTTGTCTAGTACCATCATAATGAGAACAAAATAAAGCCCCAAAAGGGGGGAGCTCATATACACCTGTACCAATGCCGCTACTGGAATACTAACATGTCGTCCCAGCTTATACAGAACTTAGTCCCTGAGTAGGTATGGTGAAGCCAATCCTGGAATGGTCAGCCATGCATCCCACAATGTATGAAATTTAGAAATACTCTCCCGTCTCTTGTATATCCCTTTTTCCATAGTAATGAACCAATTCATTTTCCGGACAAAATCGGAGAATTTGGGAGGTGCGGTATCCAACCATTACGGGAAATTTAGCTAAGTATTTGTACAGTAGTTGGGTATATAATAAAGAGGTTAAACCTTTTGTCTCCTTTCTTGTATAAGTTCAATAAGAGTAATTGTATTGACTGAAATAGTAGTATGATTAAATCTATTATGCAGGGCATGTCGAAGTTGAAGGTATTTATAGAAAAAGGAATGCGGAATGACAAACTGCATTTGCAATTGGTTAAAAGACTTGAGAGTTCCCATATCCTCCAACACCTGAGAGAATCTTCTAACATCCTTAGCTACCCAGGACTCCCATCCCTCCAGTCCCTCCAATTCTGGAATGGCTGGGTTATTCCAGAGTGGTGTGTTACATGGTATACCCCTTTATTTCCCACATGTCTTTCACTTTTTCCCATATTTTGTGTAACAGTAAAAGAGAGGGATACTGAGCATATCCTTTTCGTAATCTCCTGGACTCAAATACTTCATATAAATAGTTTATGCTAAAAAAAATGCTGAAGCAGAGCTGCGTTCCCATCTATAGGTAAATCTGTCTCCCAACTTCTAACGTGTTGCAGCTGGGCCGCCAAAAAAAAAGGAAAAGGGTTGGGCACCGCCAAACCACCCTTCCTCCTTCGGTTGCTGTAGAGTTTCTTATTTAATTCTGGCTGGTTTCTTTCCCCAAATAAATTCCCTGAACAAGGAATTAAGTTTACAGAAAAATCTCTGCGGGATCCAAATGGGAGCATTATGGAGTATATATAATAACTGAGGCATCCATATCATTTTAATTAGGTTGATCTTACCCACCAGTGATATAGGAAGCTTACTCCATATTCTCGACTTATCTCTGAGTTTCAGAAATAATGGATCTAAATTACATTTTTCAAATTGCATTATAGATAAGGAGACAGTGATCCCTAAATATTTAAACGAATCCACAGTAGTCAACGGCGCCTTTGGGATAGCAGGTATAGCCTCAGCGCCATCCACCAAGGGCAAATGATGGAGACATACAATCATTAATCCTCATACAATCCTAGCATAAAAAAGTTTGATCCATGAGATGAACATGGGCCCAGAATTTGTTCAAAGACCTTCCAGAGGAACCACCATTCTACACTATCAAACGCCTTAGTGGCATCTAAGGAGCAGATGGCTCTAGGTCCTATATTATCTGTAGGGATTTGTATGTTAAATGGGTTGTCTTGCTACAAAGAATAGCTTTCAAAATGTAGGGAACACTAAATGAAGACATTTCCCAAATATATTGCTTTGTTCATCTGTTTTTGTTAAGGAGCTGCAATTCATATTATCACCTCCCTGGCTGTTTCAGTTCCCTCAGTGACCTGCACATCTCTCCCCCCTGCTGTTTGTTCTATGTGATAGCAGTGAGTGACTTCATCACACAGGTTGCGGCAGCTCTGTGCTGGCCAGCAGTAAAAAGCTCGATTTATCTAAAGTAAACAGCACTAATTAAAAGAAAGTGACAGAGAAACCAACATTATCTCATTCATTTATCTATGAAACTCTGATGACCCTTTAAGATATAATCTCCTAATATTTAAGGCTGTTGATTTCTCTGGAATAAATCCTGTCTGATCTTCATAAATCAAACTTTGTATAACTCGAGAGAGATGAGTTGCCAAAACCTTGGCAAGTATTTTGGCATCTACTGGAAGAAGGAAGATCGGCCGGTAGGACTCCGGCAAAGTCGAATCCTAACCCGATTTGGGCAGAACAATGATAACTGCTTCTTGCATGGAGTCTGGGAGTTTGTTCTGAGCCACAGCATAATTAAAAGTATCCAACAACAATGGACTTAAAGATTCCTCGCATTTACGATATACCTCATTTGGCAAGCCATCCATTAGCAAAGGAATGTATAGCGCAATGGATCTCCTCCAACTGTATTGGACTTTTTTTTTTTTTTTTTTTAAAAAAGTTTTTTTTTTATTTTTTAAAAAACAAAAAATTAAATTTTACCACAATGCATTAACAATGTTACAAGGTACATTAGAGTAGGGGGTAAAGGCAAAAGTATGTGCATTGCATGGTATATACCTAAATATACCTTCCTGATAGGCAAAGGAGATGGCCATATCCCTGAGGGTCCGGTCTCCGTGGCATTCAGCCATACTAGTCCCTCAAGAATAGAGTAATTGCCTATGTATGGATATAAGCATGTACACAAATGTTATACAAAAGGGTAGTACATCTTCAATCCAAACAATCGTACATCAATGTATTGATGAGTAAATAAGCAATGTAATCATGGACCTGTACTGTTCTACAACCTAATTAATACAGACCAGATCAGCTCCAGGTGACAGCACAAAGTCCCCATCCCCGTTAGCCATGTGGCAAGACTCACTCGTCCTGAATTCGGCATCATGGGCTGGGGGGTTCCGCCGCCTACCTTTTGTTGGAGCCTGATTAAACTTTTCAACAGAACAAGGAATAATAAGAGGGGAAGAATGTGGGGGAAAAGACACAGACAAGGACAGGATAAGTGTAAACCGACAAGACAGATAACAAACTGTGCTCACTCCTGGAGTGTAAAAAGCTGGCGCCCAGCCTGCCTTCGAATCACGTGTTAACATCTTCGCGTGTTCACAAATCTCCATTCTCAAGAGATTAGTAGCGTTCCCACCATTTGATTTTCTAGATACCATGCTGTGAGGCAAAAACAATTCTTAAATTTGAGGTTTTTATGTGTAGGGAGGATCACCTACACAATCACCTACTACCCTCATAAAAGATGCCCATATCAAGAAAAATAGTTTGTTTCTCCTTTCTTTATGGGCCACTGTCTCTATCCATTCAATTCTAAAGATGTGGGAAAGCTTTTCGAGGAATAACCGCATGGGAGGTGGTTCAGTCTGTATCCAGTAGTGAAGGATTGTTTTCCTGGCGGTAGTGGAAATATAGAACCACAACTTTTTCGCCGTGAAAAGTGTGTGGCTATGGTCAGGATGCCCCAAGTTGCATCCCTTGGGCATGATGGGAGCAAGTGGGTTGTTGAACTGCAGTCCAGAACTGTTGGATTCGTGGACATGCCCAGATGCAGTGGAGTAGATTGGCGTGAGGTGCGCCACATTTTGGACAATCATGGCTTCCCGGGTTTCCCATCAACGATCCCCTATGTGGTGATACATAGGAGCAATAAGCTATATTAAAGGACATATAGTAAAATGGGTTTGCTCTAAGATTCGAGTATTGAAGTCTAGCTTTGCCGAAGGTCATGGGCTGCCTGGTTGTGGTATTCACGAAGGAGGCAATGTTTCGAACTCCCAATCGCCACCATCTCCCAAATTGGCTATGAGCTTTCCTTTCCTGAAAATCAGGGTTTTTAATCAGTTGTAGAAGTGAAGAGTTAGGGTTGAGACATAGTAGCTGTCTCGCTTTCTTCCATGTACACCAGGGGGACATAACTAGTGGGTTGTGTCTGATTTGCTCAGGTAGTACCGTATATTGGAGGTGGGGCAAGTTTGTTAAGGAGATATCTGGGGGAAATTGAGTTGTCCAGGTTGATGTCAGTAAAAGAGTCGGAATCCGACAGCCAATCACCTACTACCCTCAGTTGCACCGCTAAATTATATAATCGAAGTTGGGGGAAATTAATTCCTCCATTTGATTTAGGCTGACTAAGAATCAGTAGGCTAATTTGAGGCCGCTTGTCATTCCAAATAAACTTTCTGAACATTGCTTCTATGAGTTTAATTTCTGCTGGTCTGAGGTAGAGCGGGAGCGACTGTAGCAGCTACAATAATTTAGGGAAGATTAGACATTTTAATAAGATTAGGGCCCCGCCCAGGGGCGACAAAGTCAGTTTCCCCATGTAGAGAGTAACCTCTCTGTTTGCCTAATAAAAGGGGATAAATTGTATCTAGAAATTTGATTGCCCCGCATGGAAATTTGCACCCCCAAATAGTTAAGAGATTTCTTTTGCCATCTAAATGGGAAATTGACAGGGAGCCACACATGTGTATATCCTCCAAGACTACCTCTAATGATCTCCTTGGATTAGATATGTATAATAGGATATCGTCCACGACCGCCGAGATCTTAAGGTCTCTGCTTCCTATCTGTATGCCATCAAATTTAGTGACCGTCTCCAAATGCCTTAGCAGTGGATTCAGTGAACGGTTGAAAAGGAGGGGGGACAGTGGGCATCCCTGTCTAGTGCCTCTATGTACCGGGATGGGAGAGGGGGGAGGTGGCATAACGACAATGATGTAGCAGAGTTTTTTTGATTTAAATGCAAGAAGAAGAGGAAACCTCTCCGAAACCCCTGTGTCTGAGGCATGTGTTAAGATAAGTTCATGACACTAAGTTGAATGCTTTCTCAGCATCAAGGCTGAGAAGCATACCACCGGTCGAGACCCATCCATTTGTTGCGTGGTTGCAGCAACCGCTTGGCGTATTGCAACAGTGGGGTGTCTATTCTTGATAAATCCTAGCTGTGAGGGGGATAGTAGGGATCCCAACATGGTTTGGAGACGGTCACCAAGAATCTTTGTTAGGATCTTGTAGTCCTAATTTAGCAGGGCAATTGGTCTATAGGAGCTCGGTGCATTGGGGTCCCTGCCAGGCTTCAGGATCAGAACCAGATCCAAGGCATAAAATTCTACAGACTGTGTCTCACCGCTATAAACACTTTTAAGGTAAGCTGTTAAGTGCGAGGTTATGTCTTTCTCTAAAATTTTGTAATATTCAGCGGGCAAGCCTTCTGGTCCTGGTGTTTTAGCATTTGAGAGGTGTCTTATAGTGTCCCTGACTTCAGACTCTGTAATCTCCGAATCCAGGAGCTCTTTCCGTTCCGAGATCAGTGTCGGTAATTGTAACCCGTGGAGGAATGACCACGTTTTCTGGAAGTCCTATTTTGAGGCTGCATAGAAATTTGTGAAGTTTTGGGCAAGAATCTTTTGTATTTCTCCCAAATCATGGGTTAGGAGACCTGTGTGTGGGTTGGTGAGGGTGTGTATTGATTTACATCGGGATTTAGGTTTATATGTTCAGGCTAGCAGGGATCCCACCCTATTCCATCATCGAAAAAATTTGTTTTTAGTGGCCTCCAGTCCCCATTTGGCCTGTTCCGGACATAAGTTTCCAGTAGAATTTTTGCTGTGATATATTTTTCCTTATTCTCAGGCGTGGGATTATTGACATAAATTCTATGGGTTCCTGTAAAGTCTGAGTTCAACTCAGAGAATTTCTTCCTATTTTCTTTATTTTTGAATTTGAGATAGGATATAATATGCCCCCGCATTACCGGTTTTGTACGCTGGCAAAAATAGGGGGAGGTGTTGTATGCTGTCATCCATAGGCCATGTTCACATGGCTTAAAATGGGACATATTTCAGTCCGTAATTCGCGGCGTACTGCGCAAATTACGGGCTGGAATACGTCCCAGTCATTAGGGTAATCCACAGTTCTTATAGAGAACTATGGATTCTGTCTCCTCTCCCTGCTCGGACAATACGCCGCGGGGGGAGATAAGTGACATGTCATTTACTAGCGGCGTATACGTACCGCTAGTAATGATAGTCTATGGGCCGGCGAGGTACGCCCCTCAATTAAGCCGTGTGAACATATCCATATAGTGTTGCCAGTGAGTTGTCAGATACTGAATGAAGTACTCTGATTCTGATAGGTATGATGGGAAGTACCATTTTCTGGGCCCCTGTAGGGTGTTATGAGTAGATAGTGTCACGCTGACTGGGGCATGATCAATATATTGGTGATTTCCGCTGCCGTCACTAAAGGAAAGACTGAAGCTAAGATGAGAAAGTAATCAATTCTTGAATAACTGTTGTGTACTGCAGAACGAAAAGAGTATTCTCGGGCAGATGGGTTGAGAAGCCTTCATGGATCACATAAGGAAAAGTGATCATTAAGGTTTAACCAGGGTAGAGAGTCCCTTGTTCAAATGTCGCCTGTGATGTGCAGTCCATGGAGGGTTTCAAAGCCACATTAAAGTTACCTCCTAGAACGAGAGTGTGGATTGTCTTACCAGCTAAGAAGCTGAATAATTGCGAGTAAAAATCAGTGTTAGGGTGGTTAGGGGCATATATGTTCAAAAGAGAATATCTTTTAGCCCGGATTGTGACATCCATAAAAAGGAATCGTCCTCCCGGGTCTGCGTAGGTTTCATGGATTGTGGGTGAGAGGGTAGTGTGAAAGAGGATTGCAGTCCCTCTGGATTTATGGTCATATGAGGCAGCGTAGCTATCACCTATCCAGGCGGCTTTAAGGAAACCCTCCTCTTCCCTCTTCCAGTGCGTCTCCTGGAGGAATATGATATGCGGTTTTAATCTTTTCAAATGAGTCAATACTTTTTTCGCTTGATTGGGGTGTTCAGGCCTGCTACATTCCAACTTACTAGTGTTAGTGTCTGAGAATGGGATGTATGTTTGCTGTGTATTTGAGTACTCATCCTATTACTGTCAGGCTTCTGGATCTGTTGCGAGGTGAATGGTCGTTGAGGAAGGATCCACCATCCCAGCGAGCGGCAGAAGCCTTGACCTTAAACTTCGGTTGGCTGCCAGACGTCCACTCCAGGGTGAGCACAAAGACACATGGGGAAAGGAGGGGGAGGGGGAACAAAAACATATATATGGTCAGATAATGAGAACTGGTATCAACATCATTAACATGCATCAAGTTAAACATATACTGTGTGACAGCAACTCGGCAATCAAAATCAGGATGTGGCGCGGTGGACCCGGAGATGTCCCCCTGTCATTGGTCTCAGCCAGATCTCATCTTATCTGTTAATGTCAGTCAGGACGCGGTGCTGAGGTTACAGATGTTTTAAATTGGATCCGGAGGTAGCAAGTGTCTTTGGACTGTGTCAGGATCCTCGTAGACTGTTGCTTTCCCTTCTATGGTGACCCGCAGACGAGCAGGATAGAGGAGTTGGAAGCGTATCCCTTTGTCATAAACTTGACGACACAACGGGTTGAATGCTTTTCTCTTTATAGTAACACTGCTTGAAAAGTCCTGGAAGACTAAAATGGGGTATCCGTCGACTTGAAGCTTTTTGGACCATCGGTATGCCCTCAGCACCTGCTCCTTGGTAGTCCAGTTGGCATATCTGGTGAGGACCTGTCGTGGCTGTTGGTCTCCCCCTCTCCTGTAAGGGTCCAATACGATGGACACGTTCGATTATAAGGGGGTCAGGTGGTAATTTTAGTTGTAACGCTGGATACAGTTTGCCCACTAAATACATTTGAAGAGCGTCTCCAGACACCGTCTCCGGCATTCCGACAAAACGAAGATTATTTCTTCTCTGCCTATTTTCTAAATCCTCTAGTTTGTCACGGAGGATAATGTTGGCATTTTGATGCTGCGCAATTTCTCATTCAGCTGAGGAAATTGACGATTCGCATGACAGCACTTGTTTCTAACACCCCTAACTTTTGAGAATTTTCAGTGATCTGTGCTAACGCCATGTTGATGGAGGATTGTATCATGTCTAGACGTTTGTCTAAGTAGGGCGTCAACATTCGGGTTACTTTTTGCGCCATGGCGACAGCATGATCTAAGCGGAAGAGGAGGAGGCTGCAGTGCTGTTCGGTGCCGAAAGATTTGGGGGGGTGCTATCTCCGCGTGTCATCAACTCTTGGGACGCATCTATCTAATTTGGCTCGATGAGGGCCATTTTCGGTTGTTGTTTGTCTTTTATATTCCTGTGATTTGTCATTCTTCTGCGAGCTGAAGAGGTGGAAAATGTGTATCGGGTTTTCCTGTGTGGTAGTGTTGTCTGGGTAGGAGTGAGGAACTTGTCCATGACACAATTGAGCAGGGGTAGCAAGAGGGGGAGAGACCAGAGTTTGGGCGCCGAGCTGTGGTCGATCACATTTATGGGGCCATGGTCATGTCCCGAGGACTACGGCGTGGGAGCCAGATATCCCGGGCAGTTCAAAAAGGAGGCTAGGAGGATAGAGTTTCAATATTGAGTAACGCTTCTGTATATACCTGGATTTGCCAGGCGGTGTTGGTGGATGATGAAACTAGTCAGCTTTAGATGATGAGAGCCTGGGTTCTTCTCTATTCACCACTATGCGTCAGGTCATGTAGTCGTATCCAAATTTTCGGTGTAGTGCTCCAAGTTGTTGCTGGATGGTACCTTTACACAAGATATTCTCAACGAGCTATTTCAGCAGGCCTTTTTCAGACAGGGGAAGATGTGCCTTCTCTATATTTGCCACTAGATGGTGTTATTTCTAGCCTGTGTCAGGATAAAGGTGTGTTGCTCAGAGCTGACACAAGATGGCGATCTTTGACAAGGTTTGGAGAAGGGCTACAGCTTGTTCAGTCAGCCTCAGGAGTATATAGTGGGGAGCTCCATTTAAAGTCGTTGGTGGCTGAGAGCTGTACCTTTACTGTCTGACGTCTGTTTATAGCAGTGTAAGTGGCCGGATAATATACTTGGAATTTTTGTGCAGGAGTCTCTATGTACATAAGCACAATATGTAGTGAAGATTTCTTGGCTTCAGCCAGTGGTATTCCGTGCGGCAAGGTAGCTCTTTTATAATTAATTGTGCAGAAGGGCTGTGCGCAGCTAAGTACCTTTCTGCTAGATGGGCTTGTGATGTTGGGATTTGCAGTATCTCCCACCCAAGATCGCTTATGGTCCAGGAAGATGTTCTGTAGCATGTCCCCAGGTGTGATGAGAGCCTGGTTTAATGCCTTGCCCGCTTGTTGGACAGTCACTGATACTGTTTAAAGCAGGAGTATTTGGACAGTCACTGATACTGTTTAAAGCAGGAGTATTTGGGGCTATGAGGGCCGTTCACAAAATGGCCACCGTTTCCGCCACTCTCCTCCCCCCCAACTGTGGGGGAAGAAGGTAACCAGGCCTGGTTACCCACCCAAACTGTCTGAGTCTGGGTGCCGTTCCCTCTTTTCTTGGTGGAAATATGGGTTCAGGGATAATCGTACCGTGGATCAGTCCTGTTTATCACAGGTATGCAGAAGGGGTAGCGGCCCTAATTAGTGTCGGGTCTGCTCCGCGTGTATGTTAGAGCTAAGGTACGTTGGTTGTTTTTGGTGGGGAAGATGGCCGTCCTTCCCGCCCTTCCTCCTCTTCAAGCAGTGACACGCTCCCGCGTACTGCCCACTGTGACCAACAGTGCCACAGGGGGTTCCACTGTACTCCCCGATACCTCAGCGTCACATGTTTCTCCAGGTGTTGGGTATGATAGACTGGAGCCATCGGCGCACCTCTCCTCTCTGCGCAGTGTGACCAATGATGGCGGGCTGCAGCTCTGCCTCGCCGTTATTCGCAAGTGTCCTTACCGCTATACCCGGCGCCCCTCTGTGTCTCTGCGGCTGGTGGTCGGGCACCTCGTCCGCTTGCAGCTGTTGCTGATCGGGTCTCACCTGTCTTGCGCGCCTGTCGTGAGGACACGTTGGCTTGATGGACCTGCCGAGTCCCTCCTCGCTCACCGCTTCCAGCCTGCAAGCATCCAAGTAGGGCGATGGCGTCGAGATCGATCCCCGGGCGGCTCTCAGGTGTGTCCGGTGTCTTTGTTTCTAGCAGGGGTTCTTCTTTCAGTGCCGTTTGTGGCTCTCTCACAACGAGTTGAAGTGCTGAGCAGGGTAACCGCCGCACGAGGCGGCAAGGCTTCTCGAAGTCTCCTCCGACTTCTGTGACTTCGGGGTAGCTGGTGGAGCCTCCAGTACAGGTGCACCTGGTGCTGCAGTGGGCTCTTTATCTCTGTGTCCTCTTTTAGCAAGGGTTTGAGCAGGTAAAGTAGATGCAAGGTCGGGTTTTGTGCTGTACTGCGGAGAAGCTCCATTAAGATGCGGCCATTACCAAACGCCCCGCCCCTGGATGTCTGTATTGGACTTTCTAATTCTTCCCGCTTTTGATCAGACAGCTTCTGGAAATTAAGTTGGGCAAGATATTCCTGTATGCAAGTGTCTGATACCGATACCTTAGATGTATACAAATCTTTGTAAAAATTGTACATAACTTGAATAATATCATTAGTATGCGTCAGATCTACACCACCTGGCCCATGTAGATTAGTTATATAAGAAGAGCCTGCTTGCGCCCTAGAGATCATTGCCAGTAAATGACCCGCATGCTCACCTTCCTCAAAATATTTCTGCCTTTGAAAGCCCATCTTGCTTGCTGCTGTCTCCAGCAAGTATAGATTCAGGTGCTCCTGAGCAGAATATCCTCCCTCGGCAAGAAAGCACAATTCAGCAGTTTAGGCTTTATCCCGTACCACCCTCTCAATTAAGCCATGTTGCCGCTTATTTTTTTGAATTTGTTGTATGAAAACTCCCCTAAGATACGCTTTCAGGGCATCCCATACAACATCCAGAGAAGTTGATCCTACATTCAACCTCACATACTCCACTAGAGCTTCATTAATGGTCAGTATATCTATAATGGACAGCCAAAAGGGATTTAGTTTTCATGAATTGGAACTCCGAAGCACAGCAGCTGCTAATTTCAAAGTTACCAGAATGGGGGTGTGGACTGAGAGACTTCGCTGCAAGTGCTCGATATCTACCAGCAAATTATAAGCTATGGAGTTACCGATCACCATATTTTTTTAAATCAGATCTTTTTTATTGACTTTTTCATTTTCAATACAATAAAGTTGTTAAACAATAAAATGAGTGTACAAAAATGACAAAATTCTTAAGAGTAGAAACTCAGCAATAAAAAGACAATGTTCAAGCTATAAAATATATGGAAATATGATGAAATAATTCCATTGTGACACATACTAAAGAGATCCAAGACACAGAAACAAAGCCCCCCTCCTCCTCCCCAACCAGAAACCTCAAAGCAAAACCTGAGTATTATTTCTAAGCATCTGAACATTACAATTTCCTCGGGTGTTGTACCCCCCCCCCCCTCACATGGCTAAACTACTCCACTGCCCAGCGTAAGAAATAAAAATGGGGGTTCTTAAGAGAAGAGAAAAGGGAGACCGGGGGTGTCCAGTAAAGGGACCCCAAATTTTTTTCAAATGTGGGTAATGCCTCCTTTTTACATAAACACCTCTCTCTAAAATGGATTAAGTTATTCAGTTTGTTTAAAATACTCTCGTAACGTTGGGGGAGATGACTGCAACCAGTCGAATGCAATAAGCTTACGAGCGACATAAAGCATACGAGAAATACTGATAGCAATAGTGGAATCCGCTGCTGTATCCGTAAATAACCCAAAATACATGTTTTCGTTTTTGCTTGTATTGTGATACCGTGCAAACCCCAAGATTAGACTGAGAACTTCCTTCCAGAAGATGCCCTAGAATGGTACACTCCCACATCATGTACATAATGTCTGCATTATCCCTAAATGCATCTTAGACAGAGCGAGTCTGACCGTGCTCCAATCTTTCCCGAAGAATCACAGGAGATTTGTATGCCCTATGTAACAACATAAGCTGGGAAAATCGTTGAGCCTCGCATAGTTGGGGACCTTAGTTGTTAACTAAGGATATCCAACCATTGATCCATCAGATAAGGGCCCATATTAGCCTCCCATTTGGCCTTCACTGAAGGTTGACGTCCCCATTGGACTTAGAAAGCAGCGCCCATACACCATGGATATCACTCTTTTGGTAGCGGACGGTTACATACCAAATCAACCAAAGTACCTGTATGAACAGACAATTCAATGATTTTCTTGAGCCACAAAATGCATGTCTAAATTGCAGGGAATTGATAAAAGGATCTGTGAGGTAGCTTAAATTCTTCCTGTAGCTGTGCAAAACTTTTAAAACTCTCCACTTCTGCACTTGGTGAACATTAGTGTAACGGTACGTGGATTCGCTGGACCCCCCGCAAGCGATATACCTAACCACCCAGGAAGGGAATCTAATACCCCCGTTTTTCACCAGAGCCCGCCGCAAAGGGGGAGGGACTTGCTGCGGCGTGAGACTACCGGTTCTTACCCCCGACTACTTGCTTGCGGAGCGGCTGGGGTACTGCGTGGTACAAAAACGAATCCAGAGGCAAAGTGGGGGACGGGCAGAAGGTCAGGCAGCAGCAGAGGGTTCGTGTCAGAGGGGCAGAAGGGGGGGCGGGGCGGCAAGCAGGAAAGGGCTGGAAACGGGGGGACGGACGGTACACGGGGTAACAATCGGCACTAAGGTACACCAAACTCTCTCTAAGCAACCAAGGGACGGGGCAGGAAGTGCAGGGGCGTCCGCTAAAATAGAACCAGCGCCTGAAATTGCCCAAAAAAACGGGGCGCTCCCCCTTTAAATCAAGAACCGGCGCGCGCGCGCCAAAGCACAGGGATGCGCCCCGGCGGGACAGGCGGGGGACAGCGCCCCGGGAGGCGACGGGAAAGGGGGAGCGGCGCTGGGGCCGGGGACAGGAGCGGGGTGGCCCCGCGGGCAGCTGCACCCACCGACCAGAGCCCTGCGGCCGGGGGGGGCAGGGGACCCTGCGACCCCCGTGACAGTACCCCCCCCTTGGTCGCCCCATCCTTTTTTTGAAACCTAGAGAAAGGTCAGGGGACGGGTTGGCCTCATTTTCCCCAAAAGACCGCTCCCCGGGGCCCGAACCCCTTCCAGTCAATAAAAAAACCCCGCTTCCCCCTCACTTCTTCGGGCGCCAGCAACCTCCTTGACCTCATAATTTTTATCAAGTTGGCCCCCGGGAAAAGGGCGAACAGATCTAGGGGAGAAGCGATTCACACCACAGGCTTGGGGAGCGAGACATGGAAGGCGTTCGGGACACCAAGGGGAGGCAAGGGGAGTTTGTGGGAAAACCGGGGTTAAGCTTCGGATACTACAACGGACCCGAAACTTAGGCCCCAATTGTAGTTTGGGCACTTTGAACGGATGTTTTTTGCCGATAGCCAAACCCTATCACCCCCGCTTAAAACGGGAGGAGGTCTCCGGCTATGGGCCTAGTTTAGTGCGGGAGGGGGCCCCCGAAAAGGGGCCTTTCGAGTAACTTGCCAAGTGCTTGTTTCCCGTATTTGGGCATCCACAGCAGGGATGTCCCCCCCCCAGAGGCCAGAGGGAGGTGGGCGGGGATGCAGCCCAAACCAATAAAAAAGGGGGAGGCTCCAGGGGAATTCAGAATCAAAGGGAAATTTAAAGGGAAAATTCCCCCGGGAGGGGGTCAACCAGTTATCCGGCGAGCAGACACAAAATGTCGCAGATAAGTACCTAAAATTTTGGGTTTACCCCTCTCCACCGCCCTTTTGGTTTGGGAAATCGGGGAGAAAGTCCAACTAATCTGAAATTTGAGCACACGGGCCCGCCAGAATTTCGATACAAACGGGCCCCCCCCCCCTATCAGAGACGATAGCAAGGGGAGCCCATTAGCCGAAAGATTTTTGGGGGAAGAATGCTGGGCTAGCGGGGAAGCGGAGGGCAACCCGGGCAAAGGAACAAAGTGGGCCATTTTCAAAAAATCGTCGACTACTACCCAAAATTTACCTGTTACCTGAGGAGGCGGGGAGGTCAGAACAAAACCATCGCAATATGCACCAAGGTCTTTTTTGGGCACCGGGGAGAGGCAGGAGCAACCCGCTCTGACCGAGGACCTTGTTAGGGCACAGGAGTCACAGGCCGGGACAAAGCTCAAACTCCCGAGCGAGACGGGCCACCAATAGTAGGGGGAAATTTATTCGAAAAACTTATGGATCCAGGGTGCCCACGGTTCGGGGGAGGCATGTCCCCACTTCAGGATACGGGGCCCGAAGCGGGTACATAGGACTTCCCGGGGGGCGGGTCCAAGGTCCACGGAGCCACCGTGAGGAGACCTGGGGGAGGAATTATAGCGCAGAGGGGGCTCCACCCCACCGTGTCAGGGGATCAGGGGGAGGGCGTCTCCTTTTATGTTCTTGCCAGCCGGGTCGAAAATGAAAAGAAAATCAAATTGGCGAAAAAAAAGGGGACCCCCAAAAGCTTGCCGGATTCAGCCTTTGGGGGCAGACGTGGGTAAAAAGTTTCTTGTGATCGGTAAATAATCGGGGGGGACAGGCCCTCCAGCGGGTGCCCCATTCTTCCCGGGCCAATTTAAATTTGCCAGAAATCCCCATCTCCGATAGTATAGTTTTTTTTTCGGCTGGGAGAAGGTTCGGAGAAGAAGCCGCAAGTACGTGGTTTTCCGGTGGGGACTTCGGAGAGAAACCCCCTCCTCACCTACCGAGGGGGCGTCACCCGAGGATAAAGGGGCTTTTGGGGTCCGGGCGAGACAGCACCCGGTGCAAAGCGAATGCTGTTTTTTGAGGCGATAAAACTTTTCTTAGCCTCAGGGGCCATGATTTGGGGTTTGGCTTTTTTTCTTTTGAGGGCCACCAGCGGGCCACGACGGGGAGAAATTGGGGAAATAAATTTGTCTGTAATAGTTTGCAAACCCAAAAATCTTGGATGGAGCGAGACCCACAGGTCGGGCCATTTGTGGGACCGCAGACAACTTTGAAGGGTCCATTTGGAGCCCCTTGATCCGAAACTATGAAACCCCAGGAAGGCAACGGGTTTTTTCAAGGGGCATTTTCAAATTTTTAGCGTATAGCCGGTGGTCAGGGAACGTCAGTACCTGGGCGGGCGTGGAGGCGGGGGTCCCCCCAGGTCGGGGAGAAGATTAAGATACGTCAAGATAGACAATCACCAGAGAAAAAGGGGGTCTCCGGGAAGATTTCATTTCTGGGAAAACCCGCCGAAGCGTTGCAGAGGGCCAAATGGCAACAGGAATTCAAAAAGGCCATCTCCCGGATTAAAGGGGGTGTTTTTCCACTCGTCGCCTTCCGAAAAAAGAAAACAGTTAAATGCCCCCCGTAGGTCCCAAATTGGAAAAAAGCTTCGCACCGCGCAAACACGAACCCGTTCCGAGATCAGCGGCAGGGGTAATTTTATTCTTGATAAATTTTAAAAAAAATCCCCCCGGGAAACTTTCATTGGGCGGGAGAGAACCATCTTTCTTTTCTACAAAGAAGAATCCAGCCCCCCCCGGGGGAGGGGGACTTTCGAAAATCCCTTCCGGGGGTTCTCTTGGGTATATTCGGCAACCCCAAAGCCGGGCCCCAAAAGAAAAGGGGAGACTCTTCCTCGGGGAGGGGTTTTCCCCAGGAAGCAGTCAATGGGGGGAATCGAACGGGGCCGTTTCGAGGTAAGTTTCGGCCTGTTTTTCGGAAAAAAAAATCGGCCAAGTCCTGATACGGGGCGGGGAAACCCACAAGGTTTTGAAGATTTACAGGAGCGGACCCAAAGGGCAAAAACGGAGAAACGGAAGCACACGAGTGGCACGCAGGGCCCCAAGATAATTTCGCCCGTGTTCCAGTCCAAGGTCGGGGCATCTGTTGCAACCCTGGAAGGCCCAGGAGAATTTCAGGGAGAGCGAGGGAGGACCAGCAGCTTCAAGGGTTTCCCTTTTGTTAAACCCCCAATTGTAGAGAGAAGGGGCCGGCGAACCGAATCCATCCCTTAGGCATTCGCCACTAACAGAGGAGATACTGGTTTTTTGCAAAGGGGCACCCGGGGGACGATACTTGGGGAACCAGGCCTGCGATAAATTCCCTGTGGGGCCCCCAATCAAGGAAGGCGGGGGCCTGGAAGGTGCTGCCGGGGGAAATCCACAGACTACGGAAAAGGTCAACGGAGAGATCTGCACAGACACCTAAGGGACGCCACAAACCTGGAACCCTAATGTGCGCAAGTTCCCCCCGACACACCGACAGTCCCCCAATAAAGGGCCAGAACCCCACAGTAGAACATAACTGCCTCAGGCACGCGCGAGTATTTTTCCTGGGACAGGGGGCCTCCCCCGATTCGTAAAGGTACACCTCCCCGGAACCTTAGGGAAGGAGTGAAACATTGGAAACGGGGGCCAAAGTGGTTTCCGGCGTGACGGGCGACCCCCTGTTAAGGCGGAGCTCCGTTTTTCCCTTTCCGAAACCGAATGTCTATTCGAGAGGCCAACTGAATAGTTTATCCAGATAACGGAAAATCCCGACCAGCGAGCTCATCCTTTAAAATGGCCCAGAGCCTTGCCAAAAGGGTTTCCACCAGGGCCCCATTTTTCCCCTTCAGTTTAGAGGGAAGGGTGCGGGGCTCACGGATATGACCCACAGTGGAGTCCCCTGACGGAGACGAGCAAACCGCCGCCGCGGAGAGGCACGGCCAGGTTTCCCCAAAACGGTGGGAACCCTGGGAGGAAGGTTTGTAATTCGCCGTCTTGGATCACCCGGCCCAAACGAAGTGGCCCGGCCCAAGGCTTCCCCCACAAGAGGGTAATAACAAAAGGCCCCCTTAGCCCGCTCGGTGGGAATTTTTGCCGCCAAAAACTCCAGGGGATGGAGCACTACTGATGAAGCCACGGCATTCCTGGGGTCTCCATCAAAGCGGGCGGAAGGCAGCTGCAAAAGGGCCAGGTACGGGAAACAATGTGCCGGGGGGGCACGCCCCTCAGGCGGGTAGGCGAGCTGCTAGGTTTTTTGCATCAGGGTGAGCTGTCAAAACGCTGGCACTGCCGGACGACAGCCCTTGGACATCACGAAGTACGGTAAGTTACCCGGCGGAATCCATGCCATCCTACTGTAACGGGGACGGTGGATTTTGCTGGACCCCGGGAACGATGATACCTAAGCCACGCCGGGAACGGGAAATCTAATGCCCCCCGGTTTTTCCCACCAGAGCCCCCGCAAAGCGGGGTGGACTTTCGCGGCGTAGACTAACCCGTTTTTACCCCTGACGTACTTGCTTGCGGAGGCGGCCTGGGGTACTGCGTGGTAAACCAAAAAAATTAATCCAAGGGGAAGTCGGGGGCAGGGAGAAGGGCGGCAGGAGCGGTTTCGTGGTCAGGCGGGCGAAAGGCAGGCAGGCGGGAAGCAGGGAAGGTCTGGAAACTGGCGACGGACGGTACACGGATAAGCAATACGGGCCTAAGGCACACCCAAAATCCCTAACACACCAACGGGCTGGGGAGGAATGCGGGGGGCTACCGCTAAAATAGAAACCCCGCCTGATAATTGGGCCCCTTTTCGGGCCTGGCCCTTTAAAACCAGAGAAGCCAGCGCGCGGGGGCCCCTAAAGCACAGGGAAGCGCCCGGGGCGGGTGGACAGGCGGGGGCAGCTTCACGGGGGGCCGGCGGACAGTAAGGGGAGCGGCGCGGGGCCGGGAAAAGGAGAGGGGTGGTCGCGGGAGCCCGCAGCCGCCGAACCGGAGCCCCTGCGGCCCGCGGGAGGCACGGACCCGCGCCCCCGTGACATTTGTAAAATTTCCCCAGAGATCCAAAATCAAACCCTCGGGGCTTATAAAAATTTTTTGGTAAAAAATAGGGGCAAACCCTAAAAAGGTTTAAAATTTGTACATCTGACCATATCCGTTACCCTTTTCCCCTATCCCATACCGTACATTAGGGCAAGGGGGAGGGTGATTGCGTGTATCAGTAACAAAAACTCCCCCCCCTCCAGGGGGAAAAATGCACAAATTGGGCCCTTTATACCGCTGGCCAGTAAACTCCCATTCCCCCCCTACCTTTTGGGTTCCCCAAACCGGGGAAAAAGCTCCCTTTGGGGCCAAAAAGTAAAGCCATGCATTAGGAATAGACAAACCACCGAGAGTTTTTTCCCCCCTTTGGAGTTTGGGGCTAGCTAATTCTGGCATATTGCCTTTCCCAACAAGGGACGAAGCAATAGTGAACTTATGAAAAAATTTTCATGGAATCCAATGGAGCATATTTAAAAAAAAAAACAATAATTTAGGCATTATCACCATCTTAATGAGAATTTTCCCCTCCCTATAACTGTAATGGTAGCTTAAAAACCAACTACTATTTTTTTGCTTATTTAATAACATGAGTCACATTTTTGACAGTGTAGTCATTTAAATAGGGCAATCCTAAACCCCGATACTTTAACTCGCTTACCACCTGGATCGTTTTAAAAATTTTGGGGAAAAGCAGGGCAGTGGGTTTCCCAAAGAAGGAGAACAGACTTGTTCCCAAATTTAAACCGGAGGCCCTGACCAGTCCCCCCTTTCTTGAAATAGAATAAAAGGACCCCCCTGACCTC
>JAODAL010016302.1:0-81079 GCA_025379985.1 Phyllomedusa bahiana
TTGGGGGGGGGTTTTTTGGGGGTTTTGAATACGGCCCGTACTTCCCTGAAAATTAACCCCAGTAGGTGACTTATTTTTCTCTTTTTGCTGTATATTATTATGACTGTCTTGTTATTGCTGATGTTTTTTGTACTTTTAAAGAATTTAAGACTGTGAAAGAGATACAGAATTATTACATGACTTTGAATATGGATGAGAATATCAGTAAACCTAATACAACACAAACAACAGTAAACGACCTCTGGAATGAATGCACAAAATACTTTATTTTGGTGTCAAAATGGCAACAACTTTATTATAACTACAACAAATATCCCCACCTGTCTGACTTACAGCACCTGACCAGACGGCAAAAAATGGGCAACATACACTGTGGGTTGTCATCCCAGTACAGTTTAGAGGCACCGATGACCCTACTGAAGACCCCCCCTTTACCATTACACAATTCTTAATGCTAGCCTCTTCCATATCTTAGCCTCGTCACCACCTAGAAATTTAATATCTTCTATTAGTTAGAATAAGTCCACCATAACTTGGCCTGCAAGTTCAACCTGACTCCTAAACTGCAACATAAAAGCTGTGACTGTTTAAAAAGTATACCATGATACATATACTGTATATGTGAACATATATCTTGAAAAACTAGATGCCCAGGCCCAAAAAAAACTATGTAAAAGGAGCTAAACATAGTAAATCCTTGATGAAGAGTAATTCTACAGCACTAAGGAGAAGAAAAAAGTTCATGTGGAGGAAACCTCTCGGACATTATGGCTGAAGAATTGCCCTTTCTTTGAGCATAGAAGGATAATACCAACATGTAACTCATCAAAGTCAGAATAACAAATATCTAGATTCCTTAAAAAATCTTTGTTAATCCCCAAACAGTGCATGATTGGATCTAATAAAGATAGGAATAGCACTCTAGAGTTGATTCCTAGTACGAGTATCCTTTTATTTCTTAAAAATAATAAAAACTAGCGACGTGTTTCTATCGCTCCCTTGGCGCTTTTCCTCAGGCTTCGTATCCCGAACACACACACCGGGAACAAGTACCTTCAAAGGAAACCAGTTCCGGCTAAGCGGCTCAAAGTCATAATAAAAATGTATCCGCTACCAGACATAAAACGGCATTATCAAACAGACAACAGATTCAATAATAAAGGCATCATTATACAGGAGATACTAAATACATAACTGTAAACTAGACACTAAAGTAGGTGCGGGAAGGAGAGAAATGTTTCCTCCGGTGCTTCTAGTGAGAGAAAGCGGTGAGAGAGGATCGAGAGTAGACAAGAAATTACATCTATTCCTAAACTCCTCCCTCCTCACAGTAGAACACTATGCACACACATACTGTACTCTTTGCTCTGACAGCAGAAGTATTCTTGTTTATATCCATACAATTCACAGCAATTATAGGACTATTCAGGAGCTAAAGATCCCCCCTTCCAAAGTCATGATCTCCTTTAGTTACTGATTTTTACGGTATAGCACTATGCAACTATATAGCTATTACATCTATTCCCAAAATCCTCCCTCCTCAAAAGTAAAACACTTTGCACTTATATAATAATAATAAATAATAATAATAATAATAATAATCTTTATTTATATAGCGCCAACAGAGTCCTCAGCACTTGACACTATAGAGGGAATAAGCACAGACAAACCAGAAAATTACATTATAAAAAAAAGCTACTGACAATTGAGACACAAGGTGCGAGGCCCTGCTCGCAAGAGCTTAAAATCTATTAGGGTGTATGGGTTTAAACAAAGGGTGACAATGCTTGTTTAAATGGCCCACCCATGTTACAAAAATAGGGGGTAGTATAAAAAAAATGTGGATAAACCTGCCACCCCCAACCTTCATCTAATACAAAAAGGGGGCCTGTGGGTCCCAAAAGTGCAGGAATGACAAAATCTGGCAGAATTTGGGGGGTTGAAATTGGGATTTTGATGGGGCTGTCTAAGAATATTTTCAAGCGCATTTAAAAAACGGAGGGTTGGGGAGTTGCCTGACACAGGGGGTAACATTTTCCAGAAACTGGTGCAAACTTTGCAAAATCGGGAGAGGGGCATGGGATTTCGGAAGAGGGGAGTGTGTATCTTAAACAGAGCAGAGCGGAGAGACGGGTGGGGTGGTGACAGAGATAAGGGAGGAGAGTAGGGGGGTTCGCACTGTGGAGACCTTATGGTAATTGATGAGTTTATGTTGTATTTCGACTGAATAGGCAGCCGTGCAGAGACTGACACAGGGTAGGCATCATAAGCGGTGGAAAAAAGAAAACCTGGCGCGCATTCGGGACAATTGGAGGGGGGAGGTTTACAGAGAGGAAGACCAACAAGTAAGGGGTTAAGAGTCAAGACGAATGAAAAAGAGCAATAATGAAGTTTAAAGTTGTTCCACATGAAAATGGACGGATTCGGAATGTTTTGAGGGCAGGAAAAGAGGGCAAGAGTTTGAAATAGGGGGTGAAGGTCAGATCAGAGTTATAAAACCCCCAGACAGGGGGCCTGTCCCTGGGAGTTATGTGGAAAACCAACACTGAGGAAGAAATAGCAGGGTGGGTCGGTTAGTAATGTTGGGATACTAAAGTTCTTTTTAGTGAGGTTTTTAGTTGGGATAGAGAGAGGACATGATGTCAGAGAAGGGACAGACAGTCACGGGGTTTTTTGTAGCAGGGCGGAGGATTCTGGGAGGAAGGTAAATAGTTGAGTGCATCACGTAAGATGGTACGGGAAAGCCAAATCTGTTTGATGTTTGCCCAATGGGGGGCTGTGTAGAGTGAAAAGGGAGGGGACCAAAAACGGACCCCTGAGGAACCCCCACAGCAAGAGGGGAGGGAGGAGTAGAACCGGGAAAAAATGAACACTGAAGGAGGGGGGCGAAAAGGGTGGGAAAGAGAACCAAGAGAGAGCGGTGTCCTGGATACCGATGGCGCGGAGAAATGCGGGGAGTGGGGGGATCCACTTCTGCAGAGAATCCAAAGAAGCACAAAAAAGGTTCCCCTGAGATTTTGCGTCGGGAGATCATTTTGAAACTTTAAAAAGAGCATTTCCGGGGGTGTAGGTGGGAAACGGGATTGAAAGGGGGTCTTGAAGAGAGTTAGCGAGAGATAGCAGATTCAGATAGACCAACTTTCCCGGAGTTTGGAGTGAAGGGCATTAAAGACTGGTGGGTTTATTGGGGGCGGGAGGGGCCAAGAGGGCTTTTAAGAAAGGGGATTTAAACACGTTTTTTAAAGGAAGATGGAAGACCCAGGAAGAGAGAGGTTAAATTGTAGTGAGGGGAGAGAGGACAGCGGGAAAAATGGACTGGACAAGGGGGGAGGGAATGGGGGCCTAGAGAAAGTGGGGGGACAGACAGGAAAGCCTGGACAATTCTCTTCTGATTCGGGTAAGGACTGAGACAATTAAAAGGGTGGGGGAGGGACAGGAGGGGGGTTAATTGGGGATTGTGTGTGATGTTTTTGCCCAATGCTTTAATTTTGTCTTTAAGTGAGTGGCCAGGTTTAGACAGAGGTAGGACCCGGGGGCCCGAGCTTTGGGGGTGAGGGGGGAGTGGAAGGTTTAAACCTTTTTGGTTGTTTGTAGTGTTTAATGGGGAGGGGAAATATTTTTTTTGGCGCAGTGAAAGGGGGAATGGGTAGGGGTTCGAGCAAAATTTGTATGGAGAAAGTTTTCAGCGCTTTGACTTTCTCCACAGATTTCAGCGCACCTGGAACAGCGCGTAGATGGGGATCGAGGGCGTGGCCAAAAGGGTGCGGGCACTGATTCTGGTGGGCGGGGTGTGATGGTCCAACAAGTCCAGGGTGTTTTTGAGGTTTTTTTTGTAAATTTTTTACAGCCCGGGCAGGACGGAGAGGGAGGAATTGGGGGGAGTAAGGGCTGTATGGGTCCTTTTTGGACCCCTGGGTTTATAAGCGGAGATTTCGGGGAATGGGGCACGGGGTTTGGGGTGTCGAGAGAAAGGGTGAAGTTTTTTGATAGTAAAAAAAAAGGTTTGATCCGAGATTTATAAGGAGAGTTTTGGGTAAGATTAAAATTTAAGAGGCGACAGAAGACCAATAAGAAGTTCCCTCCTTGTGAGTTGGAGAGTCGGAAATCAGAGGCCAAAAGAAGGGTTAGTGAAAGAAATGAAATCGCCATGAGGTGTGGGTATTTCAGCGAGAGGAAAATGAGGAAGCCAGGCAGCAAAAAAATCCAGGGAAATGGGGTGGTGAGCCGGGGGGGGTTTTTTAGAAACGCGACTCTGATGGGAAAAATGGCTGAAAGAGTCTGAGGGGGTGGGCCTCAAAAGGGGGAAAGTGAGTGAGGGTACAGGGGGAATGCCTGGGAGTCAATGTGGGGCGGAAGATGCCAAATCCCCACCGGCCTGTCAGGGGCTGGGGGGGAGGGTGAAATGTAGGCCGCCCTAGTGAGGGCAAACAAGGGGTGCGGTCTGATTGCTGGAACCAATTTCGGGAGAAAAGGGGATTAGGGGGAAGGGAAAGGGAAAAGGGCATGGACGCAGTGAGTTTATTACAGACGGATCGGGCGTTTCACAAAGCACATTTAAATGGGGGAGGAAAAGACGTACAACAAATATTAGCAGGTTAGCAGGGTTTCTGTGGGGAAAAAAGGTGGATGAGCAGTAAAGGAAGGGGGACCGGGGTTTGGGGGAGAGTCTCCTGCACAAGAAGCAGAAGAAAAAAAAGTGATTTCGATGGTTCACTATGAATATGGCGATGTTTGTGCAGGGCACCCCGAAAGAGGAGGTTTGGGGTATAAAGTAATTTAATAATGCATGAATGCATGCATGGTTGAAGGAAGGAGAAGACAAAAGTGGATAGAGTTGTTTGGGGGGATGGGGGTTTAAAAAGGAGGAAAAGGGGCAGCAAATAGATTGCAAATGTAAGCATGGTGTAAAAGCTTGGTAAAAAAGCCTAGGTACTTACAAAGAACGTTTTTCTGCCCTTCGCCCACTTTGGCCCTAATTCGTCAAAATATACACTTCAAAAATGTTGTCACTTGATCAATGCTGGCAGACCAAACCCCTTGCTTAAAAGGGGTTTTCCAAAACCTCCCTACCACCTCAATACCACCCAAATAAAGTAAAACCCTACTTACCTGTTCTACACCCCGTTTCACGCGCTGAGCTGCTGTCCCCTGCCCCCCCCCAGTCTCTCACTGATGACATATTTTTCCCTGGATCACATTGTGCAGCCAAACTCGATGTCTCGGTCACATGATTACAGCAGGGTTTTAACCAAAATCAGTATTGGCGCAAAATCAGAAAAATTCATGAACGTGATGTCATCATTGAAGAACTGGGGGAAACACTGGAGCTCTGGCAGCATTAAAAAGATGGTGAAGTGAACACTTAGGTCATTTCTCTATTTTAGCACAGTTGGTAAGGTTTTTTTTAAAGTCTTGGAAAACCACATTAAATCCATACAACTGTACAGACATAAGCTATAGGAATATGTAGCAGCTATAGGTGCCTCCCTCCCAAAGTCATGTCCCCTTTTTCTTAGTGCGCCAGGAAATTCTGACATTCTTATATCAAGGTCAAGTTATACTGGATTGCTGAAAGTTTCCTTTCAAGAGAAACGAAAGTCATTCCTTGTGTATTTGTAGCTGTTTCAGGTTCATTCTTTACAGCTGACTAGTCTAGCACATACTCTGACTCATTCTGTGATGTTACATGTCTCACACCCATACTTACTCACTCAGGCACCATATGAGAGTACAGACAAGCTACTCATTTCACAGGTTTGTACATATTTCTGAATGGCAGTACATTTTATCCCCCATTTAATGTTTTCTTTTCCAGATGTAATGAAAAAAACTATACTAGAAAAACTGTTTCTGATCATTTTGCCTCCCTAAAACAGGATTAAAAATATACAAAGTTGTATGTACCCTAGGTGGTATTAGAAGTCATCCTGCAGTCAGAGAAATAAAAGTGATTTGTGCCTTGAAATGTGACAACACAAAAATCTCTTGGTTAATTTGAGCAAAATTAGTAAAACATAACAAAGGTTAAATACATTTGGTATCATCTTGGTTAAGGCTATAAATCAAATCCCACCAAAACATTGGCAATATTGCTGTTGTTTTTAATTCCACTTGAAAAAACAACATAAATACAAGCTAATTGGTATTTTATTTGTACCCCTAAATTGCTCCTATAAAACTACAATACATAAGGTCCCGTACAGCAGACTAGTCTACTGCATACTCTGTTTCATTCTATGAAGTTACACATGTCTCACACCCATACCTACTCAGACCACATATGACAGTACAGACAACTGAATTCACATGTTTGTACATATTTCTGAATGGCAGTACATTTTGTCCCCCCTTTTGAGTAATTTGTTTTTTATGCTATATAAAAAATTATGCTAGAATAACTGTTTATCCCCAAAAAAGGGCTAAACATAATCATAGTTGTATGTTTCCTAAATGGTAGTGGAAGTCATCTTCCAGTCAGAAAAAATAAAAGTGTCCTGGGCCTTGAAATGTGTCAACACAAAAATCATTTGGTTAATTTGTAAATAAATATGTAAAACATAACAAACGCTAAATAAATTAGGTATCATCATGGTGTAGCCTATAAAAAAAATTCCACCACAACAATGGCAAAATTGTTGTTGTCTTTAATTTGTCTTCCAAAAACAACATAAATACAAGCCAAGTGGTACTTTATATGTACCCCAAAATTGTACCTATAAAACTACAATACAAAAGATTTATACTGCTAGATTTCCCTTCAGCTCGGTGATGTCAGACAATGGCAAGTGAAGAAAACAGAAGACCTGACCAGAGCACCACAGAAGCAGCGCTGGAATGGGGGTGGGTAGAGAGTAGCACTGCCAATGCATTTTAAACTATTAACCTGGAAAACCCCTTTAAGGGGATGTCCATTATTAACAAGCTGATCAGTGCATCTTGCTGTTTAGACCCCCCGTCAGTAGCATAACTACAGTCTTCTTAATCCCAGGACTAATTATGTACCTGCCCCTGACTTGTTGATCCGACACCTGGCCACAGGAACAAATATAACCAGGAATCATCTAAAGTTGCAGATTCTCACAAAAAAGTGCAAGGAGCAGATTTATCAATACTGTCTAACTCTTACACAGTGTAAAGTAAGACTTGACAGTCTTACAATGTGCCATATCTATCATAATGTTGATAAATCTGGTACAGGTTAAAATTGTCTATTGGCACCAAGAATTGGATAAAGTGCAGATGATAAAAACACTGGCTTTATTGATCTAATATTAAAAGGCATATCATAATAAATCTGTGTATTGCAACAATTTCCATATATCCATATTTCCATATGTTTGCCTTACATTGATTGAAATCAACATGAACCAATGAAATCTGAGCCTTACAATGAAAGCAAGACTCTTACTACATAGCAAGATGTGAACATTACAAATGACTCATGGTAGGTGCCAGAGCCTCTTTGGCTTTGTATTAGGGACCTAGTTTCAGGTTTCACTTCTTAGTGACAGTCAGTGTATTCACGTAGATGCCAACAAGAAAAGGCTGACATCAAGAATAGTATTCTAACTATTTTAGAATACTAATATATATATATATATATAGCGGCAATGGTGTGTACATCCCAGCTAGATTTCTTGCTTACACCAGGGAAAATTCTTATAAGTGACATGTCACCAAAGTTACCTGGCCTTAGTAGGGTAGGAGCTGTTCATTAATGTTGTGCCAGTCACAGTAAGTGGTTGGCATCTGCTTAGAGTTAGTTTCAGCCCATCTGTTTCAGACAATCCGGGATGGCTCTTACTGGGAGGAGGCAAAGTGTTGGGTGGATGCCTAATCCCATATTCCAGGCTAAAGTTTGGTTGGCCTTTATAAGTCAGCTGACTAGGTGGGATCTGCTATACAGGACAAAGTGTTAGGCCTGAGAGGTAACTTACTGGAGACATTCAGGATCTCCCCTACAGCCATACTGGTAACAGTAGCGTGTAGTGAGGGCAACTACCGTATGTTAGTCAGTGCTAGGACGAGCAGGAGTTTTCTTTGATTATTGTTTTCACTTGTTTGGCACATGTTAAAAAACACGCAAGGACACGTATTTGAACCCAGAAAACCTTTCTGTTTCTCTGTCTAAATTGGACTTTGCTGTGATCCCAGATATATATATATACTGTATACATATATATATATACAGTATATATATATATAATCTTTATTTATATAGTGCCAACCAATTCCGCAGTAGTTTACAATGTAGAGGGTATAATTATAGACAAAAAGACAGACATTACACAATAAAAGCTACTTACAGATGAGACAAAAGGTGTGAGGGCCCTGCTGACAAGAGCTTACAATCTATGAGGGTGCCTGGGGGAGACGAAGGGTGAGAAGTGCTAAGTTTCCAATGGTCCAGCCTTATTTCATATGTATGGGGTGGTTTACATAAAAATTGGGTGACCCTGCCACCATGACAGTACATCTATATACAGATAAGTGCCTGTGAGTGCCCTAGTGTAGGGAGTGACAGAAGCATGTGTGATAGAAGGTGTGGGTTAGCAATTAGGGATCTTGGTAGGCCTGCCTAAGAAGATGTATTTTCAGTACACTCTTAAATCCATGGAGGCTAGGATTGTGCTTGATGGTACGTGGTAGGATGTTCCAGAGAATCGGTGCAGCACATGTGAAATCTTGAAGACGGGCATGGGAGGTTAGGATGATTGTGGTCTGTAGTTTAATGTCAGCAGCAGAGCATAGCGAGCGGGTAGGGTAGTAAACAGAGATGAGGGAGGAGATGTAGGGGGGTGCAGAACTGTGGAGAGCTTTATGGGTGAGTGTGACAAGTTTATATTGCATCCTGTACCAAATGGTCAACCACTGCAGTGACTGACACAGGGTAGTGGTATCAGTATAGCGGCTGGAAAGAAAGATGAGTCTGGCTGCTGCATTCAGGACAAATTGGAGAGGGGAGACTTTACAGAGAGGGAGACCGATAAGCAAGGAGTTACAGCAGTCCAGACAAGAAAGAATAAGAGCAACAATTAGGGTTTTAGTTGTTTCCACAGTAAGAAACGGATGGATTCTGGAGATGTTCTTGAGATGCAGGTGACAGGAGCGGGCAAGGGATTGGATATAGGGGGTGAAGGACATATCAGAGTCTAGAACAGGGGTTCCCAAACTCCAGTCCTCACGCTCCACCAACAGGTCATGTTTTCGGGCTTTCCTTAGCAGTGCACAAGTGATTTAATTATGCTGCACAGGTGAATTAACTATTGTCAATGCATTCTGTGGGATATCCTGAAAACATGTCCTGTTGGTGGGGCATGAGGACTGGAGTTTGGGAACCCCAGGTCTAGAATAACCCCAAGACAGTGGGCCTGCTGCCTAGGAGATATGGTGGTACCACACACTGAGAGAGAAATAGCAGATGGGGGTTGGTTAGGAGATATATATATATATATATATATATATATATATATATATATATATATATATATATATATATATATCGCAAAGGAAATAATTATATGATCCGTTGCTGATTTTGTAGATTATATAAATTTTCTGCAGTGGCTACGGAAAGTATTCAGACAACTTTAAATTTTTCACTCTTTGTTTCATTGCAGCCATTTGCTAAGATCAAAAAAGTAAATTTTTTTGGTCATTAATGTACACTCTGCACCCCATCTTGAAAGAAAAAAAAACTGAAATGTAGATATTATTGCATATTTATTAAACAAGAAAAACTGAAATATCACATGGTCTTAAGTATTCAGTATTGAATAGAAGCACCTTTTTCAGCTAGTACAGCCATGAGTTTTCTTGGTAATGATGCAACAAGTTTTTCACACCTGGATTTGGGGATCCTCTGCCATTCTTCCTTGCAGATCCTCTCCAGTTCCCTCAAGTTGGACGGTGAACATTGGTGGACAAACACACATAAGGCTATATAAATATATATTTATCATTTTACTTTGCTTCTTTTAGGGTGTATATACAAAACATTCACTTGAACGAACACCTTTTTGGCAATGTAATATAGTTATAATAACGAGGCAGTACTTAGCTGGTATAATGTCCAACTTTCTTGTGGGTTACTACCCAAATAAATCCATAAGCAGCTGAGTGCAGAGGAGTGAAGCTCACAAGCTGCCAAACAGCGGCGCAAAGTTTCAGAAATGCTTCTTTCCTTCTTCGCATGCAAGGAGCTCCCATCAGGCTATCATTAACGTGTGCAGTCTGAACTACACGGCATATATGCAAATACAAGTTTGAACATTGGTGGACAGCCATTTTCAAGTCTCTCCAGAGATGCTCAATCGGGTTTAGGTCAGGGCTCTGGCTGGGCCAGTCAAGAATGGGCACAGAGTTGTTCTGAAGCCACTGCTTGGTTATTTTAGCTGTGTGCTTAGGGTCATTGTCTTGTTGAAACAAGAACCTTCAGCCTAGTCTGAAGTCCAGAACACTCTGGAAGAGGTTTTCATCCAGGATATCTCTGTACTTGGCCGCATTCTTCTTTCCTTCAATTGCAACCAATCGTCCTGTCCCTGCAGCTGAAAAACACCCCCATAGCATGATGCTGCCACCACTATGTTTCACTGTTGGTGTTGTATTGGGCAGGTGATGAGCAGTGCCTGGTTTCCTCCACACATACCACTTACAATTAACACCAAAAAGTTCAATCTTTGTCTCATCAGACCAGAGAATCTTTTTTCTCATAGTCTGGGAGTCCTTCATGTGTTTTTTTGCAAACTGTATGCAGCTTTCATATGTCTTGCACTGAGGAGAGCCTTCTGTTGGCACACTCTGCCATAAAGCCCCGACTGGTGGAGGCTGCAGTGAAAGTTGACTTTGTGGAACTTTCTCCCATGTCGTTCCTGCATCTCTGGAGCTCAGCCACAGTGATCTTGGGGTTCTTCTTAATATCGCGCCATTTTCGGCGCTTACTGTCATTATGGATGCCAGCAAATCAGCTTAGACAATAGAGCAGGGTGAGCTGGGTGTGCGACGTCATGACTGGGATGTGTATGGTTGTGATTGGCTGGAAAAATCACATGACCTCGTTTTACATAGAACAGCCCTTCCTGTTCAGCATCTGTGTGTGTCTGTGTCTCATAAGAGCTGGACGTGTGCTAGGTCTCTCTCAATACAGCTCAGCGACACAGTTCTCTTTGTTCACACAGACAACTATGCTTTTAGCTGTGAACATTAGAACATAGGTAGATTAGAGAATTTCAGTTTTTAGTTAGTTAGGCTGAGAATTTGAAAGAAGTATCTAGCGCTGTACAGCCGCGAGGGGGATGGGTGAGCCGGGGGGAGGGGGGAGTGTGGGCGAACACAGACAGACAGGCTGGCAGGCTTTTGAAAGGTGAATGCAGTCCATGCTGCTTTGTCCCTGCATTGAAATGGCTTTTTATTACCAGTTTTTGGCCAGTTTTTGGTGAAATATACAAGATACAAGATACATACAAGATACATCGACGACATTTTCATACTATGGAAAGGAGATATGTCGTCTTTTGCTAATTTTGTGGAGTCCCTAAATAATAACACAATTGGTTTAAAATTTACATTTACTGCTAATCAATACACCTTATCGTTCCTTGACCTTACTATTTCCAAAAATGCTGATTATACTCTAAGTACTAAGGTTTTTAGAAAAGAGACTGCCACTAACAGCCTCCTAAGGTGGGATAGTTGTCACCCAAGATCACTTGTGAGGGGAATCCCTCGGGGGCAATATCTCTGCCTTAGGAGAAATTGCTCTGACACTTATAATTTTAAGAGTCAGGCAAAGGACCTTAGGGAGAGGTTTGTCACTAGAGGATATCCTCAATCTTCTCTCAAAGAGGCATATCAAAAAGGCGTACGGGGAGGACGGTTGGTTTTTTGGTCCCTAAGATTAACGGATAGTGATGGGGGTTTAAGGGGAAACGATCTTCGGATTTTTTTTGGAATAAAATCCACGGATTTTAAGATCTTTGGTTTGTAAAAAGTGGGGAAATACTCCTGCAGGATGAGTTTTAAAGGGAAAAATTTTCCCTGCTACCCCCCCCATTACGACGTAAAGGGCGGAGCCCCGGGAGCCGATGTGAGAACCCATTTTGGGCCCCACTAAAGAAACTTGGTAGGTAGAAAAACCAATGGTTGTTTAAATATGGCATGTGTAAATTTTGCAATATTTTACGAACTGCAAAACTTTGGGACACTGACAACCCCTTTTAAATTATCCCACAAGGGTTTTTATCAACTTGTCTGGTTGGTGTTTTTTTTAGCCACTTGCCCTTGGGGGTTTTTAAAACTATGTTGGGAAACACTTTAGAGGTTGAGGAGGGGAATCGGTGAAAAAATTTTGGTGACTTTCAAAAAAAAAACTTGATCCCCCTTTTTGCGGAAAAAATCTGGGCAAACATGATGGTAGGACTGACGCTTTCAATTCAGAGGATGTTTATTTAAAACCCCCTTTGAGAGGGGGTGATTGGGACGACTCATTTTACACGTGAAAACACAATGGTATATAAATTAAATTGTGTTTTTCCCAAAGGGGGTTAATGAGTCATTTGTTTATGTGTTCTTTGACATCCCCTTGGATTTTTTTTTATATTATAACCTCATTAAAACTGATTTCCCTTTTTGTGATTATTTTGGGCCCAATACTTTTGTTTTATATAACATATCTTTTATGTGTATCGTTCATGATTATAATGTCTTGGTATGGCCTTTGTTGTAAATTTTTTGGGAGTTCTTTTAATGGGCACAAAAATTTTCTTGTTATTTGTCCTGGCCTAGGGTTTGTTTTGTGCGCCCATCCCCCACCGGCTGTTTGCATGTGGCTACAATCATCTTTGGTATGTTAAAAACCTGGCGGCCAGTCGTGAAAATGCGCATGCGCTAGTATTGTGGGTATTTTCTTTCGCAGTCGAGCCATGTGTTGATACTGGCCGCCAGGGTTTGGTGTCCCGCGTGCGGCCCCTTATGTTTGGGAGACTTCCTTTATTGGCGCTGCGCGGTTTGGGGCGCAGTGAATTTGGCGCCCGGGGCCGGGTTTTCTTCGGGGACATGCGCACTTCCTTTTTGAGACGCCGGATTTAAGTGGTACTGTTTGGATATTGTGTATAGGGGGGGTTTATTCTCCCCTCTGGTTGGAGGAGTACCCTGGGGGTGGATATATATACCCTCCTCTGTGGGACAATGTTGTGGGACGCTGTATACTCACATTACCATGTGAGTTCCCATCATTTGGAGATACACCAACTCCTTTTTGAGACCTCCACTGGAATCCCTGTGATAGAATAGACTGGAGATTCAGGTATATGTTTTTGTGCTTGGTTTGGGCAGCGAATATGTATTGAATGGATTTAATTCTTTTGAATGGTATTCAACCAATTTACTGTTTTGTTTTTTGTAGATGGATGTTATTTGCTTGATCTTTTGACCCACTGAGGAATCCCTGGAATGGGATGAAACGCGTTTGGGGTTAATTTAGCGTATTATCTACTCTGGCGCTTGGGTTTCATCGCCCTATTGACCGTAGTTAACAGTTCGGCTTGAATGGCGCAGATAAGTATTGGCACTTTTTGTACACCCTTTGACTTTGAAGTTGGTCTATTGAGTATATTTTTTCAGTTTCCTTTTGGGAGTAGTCTGATTCATTATTCTAGTGCCATTAGCACTAACCTTGGCGCCGTTTTGGTAGACATATTGCCAATCAAGCTGTATTTTTCCTTTTTGACTTCACCTAGTAATATATAGGCGGGACGTTAAATAGGATACAGTGTAGGAGTTAATTACGGGGTCGCCCTTATCGGGGCGGTGTCTCCGTTGTGGCAGGTATTATAGGGTTCATGGTGTAGGTGACAGCTTAGGGTATTACCCCTTCTTTGTGGTGTCCCGGAAATGTATTTTAATTGAGTGTTATTAAAAGGTATGTTTTAAAGGAGTAGTTTTTTCTATTGTTTTGATTTATTTTTCTATTCCTATAATTTACACACGTGGGAAGCATTTTGTTGTTTTTTGGTGAAATATTACCTTGTATTTTGTGCAGCCTGTACTTACATTAGGATACAAATCTTTTCTAGTAACTGTAGGTGTATTTGATAGGTGCAAAACTCACCTATTGTTATCAGTACACGATTTAATTAGGTTTTTTTTCACTTTTGTGCAACCCAGTCTTGTTCAAAGACCCACTTTGTACTTACAATAAGATACAAAACTTTTCCTGTCACCGCAGGTGTATTTCATAGGTGCAAAAACCACCTTTTATTATCCGTACACAATTTAATTAGGTTTTTTTCACTTTGGCGCAGGCCATTTTTGTTGAAAGACCCATCTTGTACTTATATTACCATACAGAAATTTGCTAGTAATTGGTGTTGTATTTCATAGGTGCAAAAACCACCTATTATTATCGGTACACAATTTAATTACGTGTTTTTCACTTTGGCGCAGCTCAGTTTTGTTCAAAGACCCACTTTGTACTTACAATAGGATACAGAATTTTTCTAGTCACCGCAGGTGTATTTCATAGGTGCAAAAACCACCTATTATTATCAGTACACGATTTAATTAGGTTTTTTTTTCCACTTTGGCGCAGTTCAGTTTTGTTCAAAGACCCACTTTGTACTTACAATAGGATACAGAATTTTTCTAGACACGCAGGTGTATTTCATTGGTGCAAAAACCACCTTTTATTATCCGTACACAATTTAATTAGGTTTTGTTCACTTTGGCGCAGGCCATTTTTGTTGAAAGACCCATCTTGTACTTATATTACCATACAGAAATTTGCTAGTAATTGGTGTTGTATTTCATAGGTGCAAAAACCACCTATTATTATCGGTACACAATTTAATTACGTGTTTTTCACTTTGACGCACCCCAGTTTTGTTCAAAGACCCACTTTGTACTTACAATAGGATACAGAACTTTTCTAGTCACCGCAGGTGTATTTCATAGGTGCAAAAAGTCATATTTATAATTTTTTGGGGTCATGTTGCTGTGAGATACAGCTATAATCATGGTGCTTTGGAACAGAAATGTGGCTTCTAAGTAGCATTTCTCCCTCACAATTTTTAACAGTGGCTGAGAAGTCATTTTTATAATTTTTTGGGCCATGCTGCTTTGAAATGCAGCAATTCTACAGGTCCTATTATAAAAAAATATTGTTTCTAACAGACATTTGTTCTTCACAATTGTCAAGAGTGGCTCAAGGGTCATGTTTTGAATTTTTGTGGGCATGTTGCTGTCAAATGCAGCTATACTACAGGTCCTATTCTAAAAAAAATGTGGTTTCTACCAGAAATTTGTTCTTCACAATTGTCAAGAGTGGCTCAAGGGTGATGGTGCTGTCAGAAACAGGAATAGGTAGGACACTGTTAATGGACACATATTGCAAAATGACTTGTTTTTGCAAGATCTTTAACATAGCTAGCAATCCCTGTAGTGAGACAACCCATTTAATACAAACTACTACTTTTAAACTACTAAAAAACTTGCATGTACAAAATAGCTGATACAAATATTCCTCTGAATTGTACAAGGGAGGTACAGGAAGACTTGAACAGATGTAGGTTACCCAGGACAGGGATAGTCTATGTCCAGTTCACCTAAAATGGTGGTTCAAAGACTCCTTTTTCCAGCATTCTTTAATCTGTGGGTCAGACAGGTTTAATGGTCATACTGTGGTACAGAACAGGTATAGTCAATGTCCAGTTCAACTAAAATGGTGGTTCAAAGACTCCTTTTTCCCGCACTTTTTAATCTGTAGATCAGACAGGTTTAATGGTCATACTGTGGTACAGGACAGGTATAGTCAATGTCCAGTTCAACTAAAATGGTGGTTCAAAGACTCCTTTTCCCAGCACTTTTTTAATCTGTGGGTCATGCAGGTTTGGGGCTCATGCTGTGGCCCAGGACAGGGATATTCAATGTCCAGTTCAAGTAAATTGACGGTTCAAATAATACTGCCTTCTGGCACTTTTTAATTTGTGGGTGATGCAGGTTTAAGGATATGCTGTGGTAAAAGAAGGGTAGTAAATGGTCGTGATTTTTGTTCTGTTTTTTTTATAACCAATTGTTTCCCTAAGATGAACAGTATCCTTTTGCTGTTGTGGATGTTAATTCCACTTCCCCACCCCTTTTTGGGGTGTAAGAATAAAAGGTGTTTTTCCTCCCCCATAGATTTTAAAATGGTAAATCGGGTAATCTATTATCGCTATTGGAAATCGTTTGAAAATTTTGAAAATAATTGCCCGAAAATCGCTCCCCTGATGTGACTTGCTTGCGGAGGCACCCAAGGTGTACCTGGTACCAATTGTAGGCAAACTCGTGGTCGGGGGAAAGGGCGGGAAGGGCAGGGCAGGGGGAAGGTTTCGTGGTCAGGGACAGGCTGGAAGGAAAAGGGCGGCGGAAAGGTTGTGGTCAGAGGGGAGGCAAGGTAGGTACACTGAAAATCAAACAAGACTTGGGGAACGTTTTCTCAATAGGCAAATGGCATAAAAACCCGGGAGGGTAACCGGGAAGAGGCAGCTTAAATGGGGTAGGCCCGGGCAATAGAAAATCCGGTGCGCGGGCCCCCTTTAAAATTCAACACTGCCGGCGCCCCGGGCCCCCTAGGGGCGGGGCCTGCCTCCCGCGAGACAGAAGCTACAGCAGGAGCGTGGCCGGGTAAGTACATAGGCGGATAGGCAGGGAATGAGCGCGCCCGCGACCGCATGGGGTCAGACGCTGCTGGCAGCGGGGCAGGGGATGCCTGCGATACGGGTGGGGGCGCAGGGGCATCTGTGACAGTCCCCCCCCTTTTGCCCCCCTTTGTCTTTTGGTTCCCAACCTTTCTTGGGGGCCCGAACCCTTCAATCAATGAGAAAAGTGCTTCCCCCTGACGTTTTCATATCCAGAAATTTTCCCTTTAAAATAAAGACATTTGTGGCGTCAGCTTTAGGAGTGGGAGGGGCAATTTAGGATGCCGGTTCAAAGAGGACATGGAAGGGGTTTCGGGGCCCATAGTAGGGGGGGGCAGAGCTTTATGCCACTGGGTTTATGCGCTTCAGCACATCGAAAGGTCCCAAGACGGGGGGCCAAGCTTATAGCCGGGGATCTTGAGGCGGGAAAACTTCGCTGACAAACCCCAACCTTGTCACCAGGAGAGAAATGGGAAGGTCTTCGCTTTTTCTAACTTGTTTTTAGTACCAGGGAAGCACGGGGTAGAGATTCGGGGGCTGATTCAGACGGCTGTTAGGGCCCGGCCCAAATCCTCCACGGCTGGAAACTCGGAGGGGCCCGGGAGGGGAGAAAGGTTGGGGCAGAGTCGTCCATAGAAGTAAGAAGGGGGCGGTGCCGGCAGATTCGAGTCTAAAAAATTGTGGGGAAATCCCAAAGGGAGCAGGTTAGACCAAAACATCCTGTCGTGCGGAACGAAATGTCACAGATAGCAGCCCCGGTCTGATTAACCCTCTCCCTTGCCCCTTTGACTGAGGGGGTAGGCCGAAAAGCAGTCCAGTTTCACTTGGAGTTGGCCACAGAGGGAGCGCCAGAACCTGGAAACAAATTTGGACTCCCCGATCTGAAACAATATGCTGAGGAAAGCCCATGTAGTCGGAAGATGTGTTTGAAAAAACTGGACCCGGCAAAGACGAGGAGCCGAAGGGTAGACCTAGCAGAGGAACAAAGTGAGACATTTGGAGAAACGGTCCATGACCACACTCCATATAACGGTATTCCCCAGAGAAAGTAAAAAAGTCCATACCACGAGGTCCAGGAACACTGGGAACCGGCATTGGGCTGAAAGCAGTGCCTGCCGGCTTGAGACGAGCTACTTGTTACGGGTACATAAGTGCAAGAATCCATTTCCACGAACTCCTCATACATCTTGGGCTAGGCCAGGCCACCAATAAAAACGGGAAGAAAAGTGAGCAAGATTTCTGCTGGGTGCCCAGCCACACAAATCAATACCCCAAGACAGTATCCTCTTCCGTAGATCCGGTGTTACTTAAAATCTTGCCCGGGAGGAATTTGTTGTAGTCAACGGGCGCCGAAAGAATTATCCTTTCTGGTAGAATCGATGTGCCCATGGGAGCAAGATCATCGTACCCCATCACGTCATAAGGCATGGAGAGGGCGTCGCCTTGACTTTCTTCACCGCTGCCCGGAAATGGATCAGAAAAATCGAACCGATCAAAGAAGAGAGACCAGCGGCTTGTCGCGATTTAAGTCGTTGGGCTGTCTGAAGATATAGGAGGAGTTCTTGTGGTCCAGTGTAGATTTACCGATGAACAAGCACCCTCCAAGAGATAGCGCCATACCATCCAGGCTAGCTTGATGGCCAGTAATTCCGGTCACCTATGGAGTAGTTTCTCTCCGCAGGCAAGAAAAGTTTAGAGAAAAATAAATCGCATGTGAGGTGGTCCTGCATTTGGTTCCTTTTATGGGTGATCACAGCACCTGCCTCCACCGAGGAGGCATCGACCTCTAGAGAAAAATGTTTCTGTGTCAGGCCTGGAGAGTACAGAGGTGCTGAAGCGAAAGCAGACTGTTAATTAGAAAAGGCTTCTTTTCTGCCACTGGTGGCCAGAGCTTGGGATTACCATACTTCTTGGTAACACCACTATAAGCAACACCACGAGGAGAAATGAGTATGAACTGTCCTAGAATAATTGTCAAAGCCCAGAATTCTCTGTATGTGCACGGAGGCCCGACGGTCGTACACTGTAGTCGGCAGACAGATTATGTGGATCCAACTGCAGACCCTGGTCCGAATAATGTACCCGAAAAGGGAGACTTGTCTTGTAGAAAGCGGCGACTTCGAGCTTGGCATGCAGACGATTAAACGCGTAAAATCCTGAAAACTTGTCGTGCACATGGGCCTGGTGAAGATTCTGGATCAGGTGAAAAAAATTCAGGATATCATCCAGATAGTACAACCTCACAGGGTGTACAGTGGAGATCTCTGGAAGATACCATTCACAAACTCCTGAAAGACTGCAGGAGCATTACAGAGACCAAAGGGCATGACCAGCTACTCGAAGTGCCCATCACGAGATTGAAGGCACGTCATTCATTTCGTCTCCTTCACTGATCCGAATTAGGTTTTTAGTCTCCTCGTAGGCATTTGGAGATTAACTCATGGCTCCACGGAGCCGTCCAAAAAGCTTGGTAATCAACGCCAAGGGGTATCGCTCCTTTACGATGAATCTTGTTGAGACCACGGTAAAGCGATACATGGACGTAGGATCCGATCCTACGTCGTACAAAAAGACCCGGCACCAGCTGGAGAGGAGGACTTCTCAGACATACGAATAAACCCCTTCAGGACATTATCCTTGATGTAAGAGGACAGTAGCCAAGGTCTCAGGCACGACAGAGGGTAAACCCTGCCCCGTAGAGGAATGATTCCCCTTCAGAAGGCAATAGGGCAAGCATATGGCGCATTGTGGAGGCAAGGGCCTCCTCTTGCTTCTCGAAGAAGACGTCAGCATACTCTTGAAATACGGATGGGAAGGTCCCGTCAGAGGCTGTTAGACGTTAACTGGAGAAGCGGTAAGCCCCGGCCAGGTGCCACCAAACAAGCAAAGACCGACATTCAGGCCCCCCATGCGAAGACTTCGCCCATCTTCCAGTTGATCACAGGAATCATGGCAGCATGTCATCCACGGAAGACCCAGAAGGATGACAAGGAAGAACGGGGTAAAAACATAAATTGTAATTCTCGTTCTCCATAAAGTAATCCCCCCACATGACTGAGTTCAGAAGGCTCCAGTACGAGATCGCAGAACAGGATCGCTTAGGATCCTCCCTACTGACAGGAGGGAGATGACACACAGGTTTCTCCAGGCAACCACGGGAGATGATGCTGAGACACCAGGGCAGCTGTCAAGAAATTTCCAAGCCTGATCCCAAGTCCAAGAAGGCTGAGGCTTGAAGAGTATGGGTACCTGGCCCCGTGCGAACCAGAACGGAGTGGGTGTCAAACGAGGGAGAGGCCTTGATCTCACCTAGGGACGCCTCCTCCCATAATACCGTATTTATCGCGCAGTTTCCCGTACCATGAGACGGCAGTGGGTCATGAAGCGGGAAATAGATTCCCCCCCCCGGGGGGGCACCCCCCCCTGGCACAATATAGACAAAGGTTCTCCTCACGTCTCCGGTTAGCTCCCTGAGAGGACAGGGGGCTCTATCCACTTGTATAGCCCCTTCGGCCGCAGGCGGGGAGGCGACTGTGGAGGCCTTTGAAATACCGGAAGCAAGTCTAGGGAGCAGACAGTTCTATTCATTCCTTGTTCCTAGGCGTAGCTACCTCCTGACGTCTTCTGAGAAAGCGGATGACAACGAGTAAGTCCAGGTAGATGTAGGTCCAGACTCAGAAGATGGAAGATCACGGGCACTAGGGCATCCTTCACCCGCTGGAGAGACCCTTCTTGAATTGTGGCGGTGCCAAAGCCGCAATCGATCCGATGAAAGTCTCCGAAGCCAGGAGTGCGGCACTGTACCTACCTTCGATAGCGCGAAGTCGCGTCACCCGGGTGTCACCTTGATGAAGATTAAGTAAGGGCGGACTCCGCAGAAGAGGCTCGTCAGGTTCCACAAACCGCTGCGGAAACTCGGCGAGGAAGGTGACGAGGAAGCCTCGACCCGGATCGTCTCTGCCCACAGATGGTTAGCCCAGGCCAAGCTTTCCCGTGAAAGAAGGCTGACCACAAATGCGACCTTTCGACCTTGTCCGTAGAGAATTGGTTCCCCTTAACACGATGTGCAGGGAACATTGGGTGATGAAGCCCCTGCAAGCCTGTGGAGTCCCAATCAAACTTAGACGCATAGACAAAACGTAGCCCTTGGATCAGCAGCTGGTGCGGAAGCCGAAGCAACAGTGGAAGCCACAGGAGCGGATCGTTGCTGCTTGGTAGCCACGCACTGCTGCATCATGGCTGAGTTGCTGGGCCTGTTGTGCGATCTGCTGGGATTTGCTGAGCATCACATGGTGTTAGATCGGCAACGCTAGGCAGAGGCACCTTGGCGATCCATGGCCGATCTTACTGTCCACAGCAAACGTAAGTGATCCTCTGGACCACGCAAGCGAAGGAGTTACGCCACGCCCAGGGATCGGAATCAAAGTAGGTCCCAGGTTTTTCACCCGAGCCCGCCCTCAATCGGGAAGGACTTGCTGAGGAGGGAGGTCTACCAGGATGCTACCCCTTACGTCACATTTCTTGCGTAGGCAGCCGAGGTGTAGCCGGTCCCCCAAATAGAAACAAACTTGTGGTCGGGGACGGGGCAGGGGCAAGCGGCGGCAAGGTTCGGGTCTGCACGGGCTGAAGGGGGCAACGGCAAGGTTTCGTGGCGGAGCAGGAAAGGGAGGGTACACGGTAACGAAAAAGTTTTGGGACGTTTCTAATGGTTTGGGGAAAAAAAAGAGCCGGGGGGGTAACCGGGAAAGGGTTTAAAAAAAGGGGAGGACCGGCAATACCCCTTCCGGGTGCCCGGCCCTTTTTAAAACTCCCGGAAACCGCGCGTCCTAGAGAGCGGGGGCCGCGCGCCCGGGACAGGGCTGACAGGACCGTGGGGGGGGGGGAAATCTTCCCCCAAAAGGGGGGTGTGGTGTTGTGTGGTGATATGGTTGACTTACCCTTTTTTTGTTCAAAAATTTCGAAAAATAAAAACTTTTGATTTGTAACCAATGGGGGGACTTAAATCCCGCCCTTTCCCAAAGTTTTTTTTAAATTTTTGGGGAAAAAAACTTGATGTTGGGTACTACCGCACTTTTTGTGTGTTTCTCATTTTTTTTTCATCTAATTCTAACATTTATCCAGCATGTTGCCTTTCAAAGTTTGAGCAGTGCTTGCTCCTAAATTAAATGTGTTTTGGTTGCTCTTTGCTGCCCCCCCCCCCCCCCCCCCCCCGGGTTTGCAGTTTGGTTAAAAAGGGATTCTTTTTTTTTTTTTTTTTTTTCCTCTTCGGGAGCTGTTTGCCTGGTTTTTAAAATCACCCCATTTTTGGGGTTTTGGGGGTTAGGGGGGCCCATATTTTGTTTTTTTTTAAAAATTAGCCCCTGAAGATTGTCATACCTTAAAAGTGGTATGTTTTTTTTCGAAAAATGTGTAATTATTTTAAGAAACTGGGGGATAAGTTAAAAATTTTGTATGTTGAAGGTTTTTTAAAACCTTAAACGAAGCCCTTACGGGAAAAAATTAATTAAAAATTTGGGTTTTACAGGAGAACATTTTTAAAAAGGGAAAGGGAACTTCAATTTTGTTAAACAGTTATATTCCATAGCTTACATGGCTTTAAAACAGGGTTTCTTGGGCTAAATTGACTAGGGGGGGTTTGGAAATTTTTCATCCCCCCCCCCCGAACTGTGCCCCCCAAAAGGGAAAGTCCCCCAATAACCCAAATTAAACGGTTTTAAAAATTGAGTATTATAAAAAAATATCAGTTTTAAATAACCTCCAAAAAAAAACCTTGGCTTAGAAAATGTCCCACAAAAAAAATTTCCCCCTTTTTGTGAAAATCCGAACCCCTGAAATATGACCAAAAAATTGACGAAAATACCGAACCCCCATGAATAATCTAAATTTTGGGGGAAAATAAGCCACCTGAACCCCCCCCCCCCTGTGCCCCGAAAAATACAATCCTTATGAAAAAGCCATTTAGCACCAAAAATCCGGAAAACGGAAATAAGGTTTAAATTCCCCAAAAACGTATTAGGTAACCCCCTCTTTGACGCCCTAAAATTGGGGTTTTTTTTCCCAAGTGGCTTTAGGCCCCCCAAATGATAGGATCCGGTCCGCAATTAAGAGTTTTATATAGGTTTCCCAAAAAGAAAATGACCCCTTTATATTTATAAGGCCCAATGGTAATTTTTGCCCCCTGTACCAAAAATTTCCCCCTGTAGCCGGGTAGTTCCCCCCCGTAGTCAGAAAATTTTCCCCCCTGTATCCAGGTATAGCCCCTGTAGGCAAAAATTTGGCCCCTGTTCCAGGTTAGCCCCCCACCCAGTAAATTGCCCTTGTCCGGTAGTTCCCCCCTGTAGCCAGGTATTTTCCCCCCTGTAGCCAATGTTGCCCCTGTTTCAGGTTACCCCCCTGTAACCAGGTATTTTCCCCCCCGTATCCAGGTATACCCCCTACCATAACGCCCCTGTTTCAGTAGTAGACCCCTGTGGGCAGTAAATTTTCCCCGAAACCAGGTTTTAGCCCTTGTAGCCAGTAAATTTGCCTCCTGTATCCAGGTATACCCCCTTTACAAGTAAATTGCCCTTTAGCCGGGTTTTTTGCCCCCTTGTCATAAGTTGCCCCTGAGTCGGGGATTTGCCCTGTAGCAAAATTGCCCCCTTATCCTTTTAAGTACCCCCCTTTTCAGTAAATTGCCCCCTTATCCGGTAGTCCCCCCGTACCCAGAAATGCCCCTTGTTCCAGAGTTGCCCCCTGACCAGGTAGTTGCCCCTTGTGCCAGAAAGTTGCCCCCTGTAGCCATTTGTTGCCCCTGTATCAGTAAATTGCCCCCGATCCGGGTATACCCCCCGTAGCCAGTAAATTGCCCCGACCGATACTGCCCCCTGTAGGCAGTAAATTGCCCCTGTATCCAGGTAGTAACCCCTGTATCCAAAAAATTTCCCCCTTGAGCCGGTGTGCCCCCTGTGCCAGGTTTCCCCCTGTAGTCAAAAACTTGCCCCCTGACCCCGGGTAGTACCCCCTTAGCCAGTAAAAGCCCTGACCCGTAGTACCCCCTGTGGGCAGAAAATTCCCCCCCTGTATCATGTAGACCCCCCTGTAGCCAAAAATTGACCCGTGCAAGGTGTATCACCCGTATCCAGGTAAAAACCCCCTGTACATAAATTCCCTGTATCCAGGTAGTACCCACCGGGGCTAAATTGCCCCTTGTAGCAGGGTATTGTCCCCTGCAGCCGAAAATTTTGACCCTGACAAGGTATAGCACTCTGTGCCAGGAAGACCCTCTGACCCATTAATTCCCCCCTGTAGCCAGTAAGTTGCCTCTGTAGCCAGGTAGTAGCCCCCTGTAGACAGGTAATATGCCCCCTGCAGCTAATGAAAATAAAAAACATATTCACCTCTCCATGTTTCCTTTCTGTGCGGTAGGTCCGGGAGCTGATGTTCAGTGTAAGTGGCATGAAAATCATCATCTGCCACCCAGAACCAGCTCCCAGGAAGGACCGAGACCCCCGGCGCAGGGGGGATGACAAAGGCTTTCACACCCCCCCGCGACGTGATTTATTAAAGCACTCATGAGAGGGCCCTGTTTCCCGGCAATCGACCCTCCCCACCACAGATCACAGAGGGGGAAAAAGTCGGGGCGCTTTCCCCATTTTAGAAATTGCCCTATACAGATCCAAAACTCTATAGCTGACCCTGTGGGTCGATATTTAATTCTAGAGGGTACATTAAATGGATCCCCAGTTCTGTTATGTAATGTATACGCTCCTTAATGTATACGCTGGCAAATTGTGTTTTTGATCTTGCCTTTTCAGAAATTTATGACAACTTGCATTTACAGTCTAATGCTACACCCCAGGCCCAACGTTGTACCTAGAAGGGTCGTGTTTTATCCGGTTGTTTTTGGTGGGGTTTTTTTCCCCAGAAAAGGTCCCTTTAAATCCCCAAAATTAAATCAAAAATAGTTTCTTTTTTTGGGAAAATCCTAACTCTTAGATTGAAAAAAAACACTAAAGGGCTCCATAAGGGTTATTACGCCCCAAATTTGTTTAACCCGAATCAGATACTCCAAAGGGATGTCATTTGGAGAATTTAAATTTCTAAAACCGTTTCCATGGGAAATGAAAAAAATTAAAAGAATTTTCTGTTTTTTGGCCTTTTGGAACCCCCCCATTTCTGGGAAACCACAAAAGCTGTCTTTTTTAAAGGAAATGTATGGCTTGGGGTACTCATTTGAAAAAAGATAGGAAATTACAGGGGAATATTTTAAAAATACTGAGGGTAACCTGTAACCCAAATAAGCTCTGTCGCACATTGTAAATTTGAGATTCTTAATAAAAAAACTTGACCTTATAGATGATTGAATAGTTGTTAGTATTTTCAAAGCAGAAGTATTATGAAAAGGCTAATAAGTAGAGATGGGCGAATTTCTCAAAAATTCGATTCGGTCACTTCGCCGAATTTTCCGACAAAAAAATTGTTTTGTTTCCCAAATTTTTCGGCACGAAAGCGTTAAAAAAGCGCTATTTCCAGGGTGAAAAGGCCTGCAGGGTGGTAAACGTTGTGCCATGCTTAAAAATTCAAGGGATCTTGGTTTGGTCTTCATACAATTTAGTTTTTTTAGTAAGCACGCGGGATGACTGCCGCCGCAAAAAAATTTTCGCTTCACTAAAAAAACCCCCTGGGCCCCTTATGGGGGGGGAAAAAAATTTACCAAAAAACTGAAGAGGAACGTAGCCTGATAAAGTAAAAGGAAGCAAAAGGGGGAAAAAAAACAAACTGAGAGCTCATTGGGCAACATTAGTGACGATTTGGGAGGGGGACGGCGGCCCCACAAAATGAGGTCAGACAGTGGCCCCAATGACTTTTGGGAAGTGGCAAAACATTACCAGGCCGCAGAGTGGCCCCAATGACACAGTGTGGAGGTCAGGGGTGGCACAGCCATGAGGTCGGCAGTGGCAAAATGAAAAATTCGGAGCGGCAAAAAGGAGTGGGCCCAAAAAGAGGGGAAACCAAATGACACAGTGTGGAGGGAAACCCGGCGGGGGAACCCAACAGCAGCACAAAAGGGCCCAGACAGGGGCCCAATGACACAAGTGTGGGGGGCCAGGGGCAAAACCCAAACATCAGCAGAAATGAGGTCGGGGATTTTTGGCACAATGACAAATTTGGGGGGGCAAAAAACGGGAGTGGGCCCACGGGTGTGGGGGGGAACGGAAAGCACCCCGGCAGCAGCAGGGCCCAGACATGGACAAGGGACACAGGGGGGGGAGGGAAACGACAGGTTCACAGCACGCATGAGGTCGGGGAGGGGCACAATGGACATTCGCAGGTGGCAAAAATATTTTTTTGGCCACAGGGGGCACAATGCCCCTTGAAGCGGAGTCAGGGGCGGCGCAGCTGAGCCCGGGCAGTGGCACAATCCCAGAAGGGGAAAAAAAAATTTTTGATGACGGGAGCAACAGCATGAGGTCAAGGGGTTGGAAACAATGACTTTAGGGAGGTGGCAAAACAGTACCAGGCCGAAAGAGTGGCACAATGACCCCAGTGTGGAGGCCCAGGGGAAACAGCAACAGAAAGCAGCACCCATAAAGAAACTTTGATTGGCAAAAAGGACAGAGTTTTGAGGTGGGTGGCAATACCGGGTCCCTGGAAAAAGACGGTGGTGGGCAGAGGGAGAAACTACACAATGGGGTGGCTTTTCGGGCGGGTGGCGGCATCAGAAAAGTGGCTGGGGCAGGTAGTTTGAAACCCGGGATTTGAGGGCCTAAGGCTTTGGGTTTGGGTGGAAATCCTGGCCATCCAGCCTGATTCTTTTGACAAATTCGCCCTTCAACATTTCCCCCGTGGCCCAAGGGGGTTTCCCCTTTGGGGGGTAACGATGGCCCCCCCCGAAATGAACACCCCGCTCTGATCCACACAACGGGCCCGGGGCGGGGACACTTCCCCACGCAAATTCGGCAATTTTGGGGCCCCACAACACCCCATTTTTGGCTGCCCATTTAGCCCAGCGGATTTTCAAACTGGGGGGGGCCAAGAGATGCTGTCCAAGTAGGCCACAACCTGTTGGTTCAGGGAATCCCTCCATGTCCGGGCTCCGCTGCTGGTGCCCTGCCCCCCTTTCACTGGGCGGGTAAAGGGAAAAGCTGTTTCATTGGGAAAACCCCCAGATTTGGGTTTAAATGCTGAGGGGAGCTGGTATTTGTTTCCTCCCCCCCACCTTCCCCCAGAAAGCCGGGGAGAAGAACGTGACGCTGAAAACCCCCAGTCAGACCTGTCAGAGGGGGGACGTTTCCGAAACATAGGCAGGGGGGCCAAACCTAAATTAAAGGGGGTTTTTCCCCCTATAGTTTTGGGGATTTTGTTTTCCCCTTTCTAAGCGGGGAAAAAGGCTCCATTTTGGAGGGGTACGAGGGTCCAATAGGGGGGAGAGCCAGAAGTTCATCCCCTGCCGGATGTGACAATTCGGCTGCCCAATAGCCGGCAAATAAGCATGCTCCCGGGACATCGGCACAAGTGACTCCGAGGGGCCCCCCGCCGCCCCCAAATTTCCCCCATGTTATGCCAGGTGTTTGGGAAATCAGCCTCGTCTTCCTAAACTCCATCCACCCCCTCCAGCTGCCCTGTTTCCTCCTCTCTTGCCCACCTGGGAAGAAAACCCCATTTTTAACCCAGAAAATGCTTCGCCCCAATGTCCCCCTTTCCCCCCCTCCCCATTTCAGTCCCCCCCGGGCCCAAAAGTGGCCCGAGATTTTAGTCGCCAAAATTCCCCAAACCCCCTTTGCCCAAAACCAGATTTTTAAGCATCTTTTCCAGGGCCCATAAAGCAGGGGAATGGGGAAATTCATCCCGTAGTACCGGGGCGACTGCAAAAAAACGTGGCCTCCCCAAAAGGCCAAACAAAGGGCAGGTTAACCCCTAAATTTTCCAAGGGCCCTGACATCAAATTTTCACAGGGGATTACTTCGTCTGCCGGATCATCAAAAAATCTTTTAATTTTCCCCTTTCCCGTTCATACTTTCGGTCCAACATGTGGGGGCGGGAAATTTCCCCAGCGGGGGGAAACATGCTTAAAAAGAGCGTGTTGGGGGGGCCCCGTTCGCCGCTGCAACTCGGGGGAGGGTGTTCCTGGCTTTGAAACGTTTTTATAAAGTCCCTTGCACTTTTCCCCGGGCCATTTTCAAAAATGTTCGAAGATCGGGGGGAAGACTTCAGGACCTTTTTACAACCAATTGAACATTTTGGGCCCATGAGGGCGTTTGGCCATCCCTCCTCGGTGCAGCGCGGACACCAGTTCCCCCATTGCCCGTCCCCAAGGGTTTTCCGATTTCCCGGGTTGGGCGGGGGGGAAAACCACAATCGAATTTTTTGCTGCTTTACGGGGAGCATTTCCCTCCCCTGTGTAAATTTCCCTTTTCCCCGGGGGCAAGCTAGGTGTAAAATGCTTTGACACCGCGGGGCCCCTACACATGTGGATGTTTGGAGCGTACTTGGGAGGTTTGAGATTTTGGTGGGGGTGGGGGAGGAGGGGACTTGGCGCGGGAAAGCGCAGTTTGACAACGTGGAGGAAAAAAAGCGGCGCCCTCCTTTTCCAAAATTTTTGGTGTGCCTGGGCAGGAAGCAAAATTCCCCCAGTGGGCCAAAAGGGACATTACTGGCCCGACCTTTTAAGTTACAGCTCCAGCCCCCCCCGCGTTGAGTTTTCCCTTGGAAAAAAAACCGATAAGCTCAAGGCCCTAAACCCCATTTTTCGGGTTCTAAAATTTTTTTTGAAGTGCTGGTACTCCCTTTTTTTGGAAAAGAAAATTAAAGGCTTGGAACCCCCCATCTCGGCTCGGCAAAAGCCATTATTTTTCTGAATGGTGCAGAGTCCACCATTTGGAAAAGGGGGGGGACTGGCCCCGTACCAAAAAACTTGGACAGGAGCACGGTCCCGCTGCTGCACCTTAGGGTGGTTGGACGCATACTTTTTTTCCCCTTTACAAAACACCTCTCGGGAAAACCCCCTGGGGCCATGGGGTTTCGAGGACAGGGGCATCTGGGGGCCGGGAGGGAGGGCAAAAAAGAAAAAGCTTTCCTTCTGCAGAGGGGGTGGAGCCTTTACTGGGTGAAAAAGGGGGGCTGCCACTGGCCGCTGCTGCTGCTGCCGCGGCAGGATGGGCCAAAACATCTGAGCCAAAAGTTTCTCCCCGGCCCCCGGAAGGTGACGCGAAAGTTTTGACGCAGGGCCGTTGTGCCAACGTTAGCTCCCTGGCCCCGCTTTACTTTCTTTCCCCCCCATTTTAAAAATATACCCAATTCGGCTCCTCCCGGGGTTTTTAGCAAAGAAATTTCCACACCGCCAGTATCTGATTTTTTTCCCCCAACGCTTTTCCCCACTGAGTGACTTTCTGCCGCCCTTCCTCGCGAGGCCCCCGTTTCCGCTACTGTCTTGGGCCGCCCCAACGGGTTTTTTTTCCCCCTGGCCCTTGGCTTTCCCCACCTAACCCCTGCTGCTACCCTGCGACTCACGGCCCACAACCCATTTCTGGCTGGGGCCCCTGCCTGAGCGCAAGCTGACGCCCCCCTTCTCTGACGGGTATGAAGGGCCCCGCTTCACCCGGGTCCCAAGTGCGGGGCCCGGTAAAATCATCATCTATTTGTGTTTTCCCTCGTCACTACTGTCCCCTCACCGGCTTGGGAAAAACCCAGGGGACCTCTCACCACTTTACCTCCCATGCCACTCTCCACATTTTAAAACTTTGCCGCCCACGCAAAAGCGGGATATTGGCCCCCTTTCTTCGCTGCCAAATAACTGCTGAAATGCCCTCTCCAAAAATTTTTTCATTTCCCCGCTTATAGTGGCCTTTACCCCAACCACATAGTAATCCCTGGTGAAAGGGGAAATTTGGGTGGGAAGAGGCGGGCTAAGGAAGGGGAGGGGCCCCTGGGCCCGTCCCCGGGGCCCTGCCAACTAAAGTGTTGTGCCCGAAAGGTTCCCACCGACTCTTTTGGGTGGGGGTTTTCAGATGTCATCTGGGGGGAAAAGGAAGAAACCCAAAACCATTAAGAACCCTCGGGTTGGAACAACACACGGGCCCCTAGATGACAGCGGCAGTTGGGGGCCTCACCGAGTGAACCCCCGCTGCACGTTCCCCCTTGCTGTGCTGTGGGCCCGGGCCCCTTTTTGAAATGTTTTTTGCCTGCCACTCGCAGTTGCAGAGCCCGCCCCCTCTCGGGCTGACATACTGTTTGTTCTAAAATGTTTCAGGGCACTGTTGTTTAAACTATCTGTTTTATGAAAAAATATACACCCTGGGTTTTTGACTCCAAATAACCCAAATAAAAAAAGCTTGGGAACCCGGATAAAAAATTTCTCCACAAAAATGGCCGGGAAAAATTTTTTGATTTTATCGTTTACAAGCACAGTTTTTTTAAATAAATTTAAAAACACCAAAAAAAGGTTAAATTTAAACCTTTGCTTTTGAAAATTTTGCTAAAGAAAAAAAGTATAATTTTTGGGGTTTTAAAAAAAAACGGTTTATTTTTGGGCAGCCAGCAGCAAAAAAAACGGTTAATTTTAAACCCCTGGGTTTTAAAAATTTCGCAATAGAATTGAGCCACCACAAACTAGTAGCTTTGTAGCGGTTACAATGGTTTTTTTCTACGCCACACAAAAAAGATTTAAAAAAATAAATTTTCCTTTGGGTTGTTTTAATTAGGCTACCCAAAAAAAAAATTTTTAAAATTTGGGGTTGAAAAAGACGGTTTATTTTTTTCAACCCCACCAGCAAAACAAAGCTTAAATTTTTAAACCCCTGGGTGAAAAATTTCGCAAAAAGAATTGAAACCAACCCCAAAATAGTAGCTTTGTAGCGTTTACAATGGGTATTTTCAAAAGCCAAACCCAAAAAGAGATAAAAATTTTTAATTTTAAACCCTTTCTTGTGAATTAGGGTACCAAAAAAAAATTTTTTATATTTGGGTTAAAAAAAACGGTTTATTTTTGTAGAAAACCCCCCAAAACAACGCTTAAATTTAAAAACCCGGATGTAAATTTTTGCAAAAGAAAAGGCATCCCCAAAAATTTTAAGTGGTTTTGGGAAATTTTAAAAACCCCCTTTTTTTTTAAAAGAATACAAAAAGGGAAAATTGGGTTTGATCCCACTTGGAATTTAATGAAAATTGCAAGCTGCATTTGGCCAACTGGGGTTTCAGAAACCCAAACCCCAAAAAAACAGAAAAGAACATTCAGGAAAGTCCCCTGAAAAGCTGAGAACCCAAAAAAAATGCTGTGTAAAAACAATTTTTTCAAAAACCCACACCCGCAGCAAGGAACCCTTTCCCCGTCTGTAAAAGTGAAGGAGGGGTGACTCCCCCGCCCGGGGGGGCCCCCGGTCTTATTTTGCGGGGACGTCACAGAATCCCGCCGGTCTCTGATTGGCTTCATCTCTGCACTGTCATGCCGGGTATGCCCTTTTCCCCCAGAGTGCTTTTCCCCAAAGAAACGCCCGGTGTCGCACCATTTTAAAACAATAAAAAGGGACCTTCGTTCCCCCGAATCACCCCCAAAGTTTTGTTTTGTTACGAACCGAAGTTTTTTCCCGAAATTTTAAACGAATTCCACTCGTTAGAATCGATTTGCCCATCCAAATAATAAGGTTTATACTCTAATTTGCAAGATGCTTTCGGGGTTACACAGAACAGTTGGTTCCATACTCCCTTAAGAACAGTCTGGGTGTTCCTATGTATGATCCAAATTCGATTGTGTACATTTTCCATTTGTATTTTTCTAAACTTTACAATATTCCTATCACATGAACTACCGATGCTTTACATGAAGAGACTTTGTTAAAAGATTTTTTTTTTAAAATTCCCAAGATTGCCAATCCCTTTTTTAGATGACCTGGGCCCCTTTAAATCTCCCGGGTCACAGAGGAGGGAAAATTTTTGGCACTTCAAAGTTCTTCCCTTTGAAAATTTTTGGGGGGGATGAACTACATACTTAACCCATAAAATTACAAAATTTAATGACTCCCCTACCCCTTTTAGGGAGTAAACAAATTCCTTTTTTACAGGCTCCTCATTCCTACAATTGGGTTTTTTTCATAATTACATTAGTACCTGAACCTGACAAGGACCCTTTGGAATGTGGTGGCTATAGACCTTTAAACCTTCTAAATGTGGATCTTAAAATTTTCACTAAAATATTGGCAAACAGGCTCTCATTTCACTTACCGCATTTAATCAATAACAATCAGGTGGGCTTTATTCCATGTAGACAGTGAGGAGACAACACTAGATAAATGATAGCTTTATTTTATATTGTAAATAAAAGGGGAGATTATATGCCGGTGCTTAGCTTGGATGCTGAAAGACCTTTGATCGTCTTAGCTGGTCTTTTATGTTTAGTACATTGAATGCATTTGGGATTGAGGGTCCTCATTCATCCTCTAGGCAACTATGTCTTGTGATCTAGTGTTTCTTTCTTGAGTTCAAAGGTACTGATTAGGAACATTTGAAAAAAGATGCTGTAAAAGATTTGCTCTATGTTCTGAGGCATCTCCTATGAGTTATTTTCTTTTCCATCCTTTATTTATGGATAGTGTAGCAGATGAGAGGCTGAGACCCTGGTTTGAATATAGACTGTTTTGATTTGCGGATATAGTAGACCATCAAACATTGAAGTTGAGGTATTTGGCTTATCTGCAGTCTGATTGTGGGCTGGCTGGTAGACTGGCCCCACTGTCTTTCCTACTGGGAGCCATCATCTGATGTATGATTGATGATTTGGTCTGTTACATTGCATTATGCTGTTCTGAAGTTTTGACACGAGTTAAAGAGTTAAGTTCCCCTGTGATATAGAAAATAGTCAAGTGTTTATTTAAACAGTTAATTACAAGCAGTTACAGGGTTAACACACTCTACAGCAGGTTCTGAAAAGATCTGTACTACTGTCCAATCAGAGAAACTGACAGGGAAGGGACTGTAACCATAATTATAGAGACACAGTTAAAGGGGTTGCTTTTTATGTTAAAGATCTTGAAAAAATAAGTAACTTTTCAGTATGTTTCCATTAACAGTGTCCTACCTATTCCTAGATATCCCCTCTTGTATGAGCTACATCAGCTCCTCAGGTTGCTATAGCTACAGACCTGTTTGATCTCTCCTGATAGGCTGCCAGCGCTGGTCGCTATAGCTACAGACCTGGTGTCCTCAGTAGCTCCTCACTGCAGAGCAGTTGTAGCCAGTAAAGTCAGTAAAAACCCTGAATTCAAAAATGAAACCGAGAAAACAGGACTGAGGTAAGAAGAATCAATGTAGTGAGACAACCCCTTCAAATAAAAACTGCCAGTCTGTTAGCTGCTCCGCTTGTGACAGAGTGAGTCAGAGTGTCAGAGAGAGAAGATCAACAAAGCTGCAAGAGAAACACATTGTTACTCTCTCTCAGGAACTTTCCTGCTAATCAGAAGTACATCTATGGGTGTGTACGCTGGGGACTGAAAACTGTGGAAACCAGAGGGAGTTATCTGTTGTCTCTTTGCGGTTAGAAAAGAAATGTTAAAGCGGACTGAACATCATCTGTGACATCGGATGTTGACAGAAGAAAACCCCAAGCGAAACCAGTGAACAGAAATTGGCCAAGTAAAAATCCTGGCCTTGCAAGCGTGCATGCCAGCCAGATAGAGACATTGGTTAGACCTGTAGACAGATTAGTTAGAGTCTTATCTACATTCGGGCCTTAAACGGACATTTCCGGAAATAACGTCCATGTGAGACTGTGGAAGTCCTGTCAAAGTCTTACACCTGTGTTGGATATTATGTTAGTTGCTTTAGTCGGGGAGATCTTTAATTGGTTGATGGTGCTCTGGGAATAGTGGGTACTTTCAGAGGTTTGTAAACCCTTGTGCTACACCGTGAGCACACCCCTGAAATAAGCGTCCACATATTGTTCCAGTTACATAGGGATTTAATGAGGTAAGTAGCAATCAGATTTTCTGAGTCTGCTGATAGGCAAAATATTGGTTAGTCCAGAGGATATTGTACAGCGGCTCGCTGCAGAGCACAAGGGTCGTAGTTTGTGTTTATATGTGCATGTTCTGAGGTATCCCAATAATACCTTTTTTACCTTTTCAGACTCTTAACTGGTGTTGAAGTCGTTTCGCTTGTCTGTGACTTCGCTGTATTCTGGGATGTCCACCTCGGTGCATGGCTTACATGATCATGACTTGCCATCCTCTGGTACATTTTCCAATCTGCAGATTACTTATTTTATGCATACTACACTAGGGACTGACGTCTGGGAAGATCTTGTGCAGGAGTTTCTAGTAAGGGGCTGATTTCAGCAATACCAGCTGCTAATTACTTCACCCCCAGATTCATCCTTAATACATGTATAGATGACTAAATGGGAGGAATATTTGGATTTCCCATTGTCAAGCGAAACCTGGCAAAAAAATACTGGATACAAGCAGCTCGCTCGTCAATGTCGGTCCAAAATAAAGAAAAAGAATGCAAAATACTGATGCATTGGTATCATACTCCGGCTTTATTACATAAATTGAAGGCTGACATTCCAGACATTTGCTTCAGATGCGGAATCCAGATGGCAAATCTTTAACATATTTTTTGGGATTACAAATCGATTAAGCCCTGTTGGAAATAGGTTCGGTTGCTAGTCTATGACCTTAATGCAAATTACCACTTAACCCAAAAAGTGGTGCATAGAGAGTACACCAAGCTTTGTCTCCGCCTCGCCACTTGGAAATTGATATGCACTGCTACAACATTTGTCATCTCAATATTCCTCACAACATTTTGTCATTCATAAATGTGACGCTTCACATGAATCTGGCATGACATGCCTCTGTAGGATTGAAGCATACAAAAATGTTGGGTCTGTTGCAGCATGCACTAGATTTTGCAGTAGGACAGTTCATATATCTGTCGGACAGGGCTGGAACAGTTTTCTGGCTCAAAGCACACCAGAAAACTGGCACAACCCCATTCTAACATTTCACCCTGATGGAGACATGTATGGTCGGGTTTTTCACCCTTTTCTGGCGTAAAATGCGTCTAAGTGAGCCGGCTACGATGTCTAATGCACTTAATGAATGTGTTAGGCGCATTGTTCATAAGACTCAACACTTTCTAATGCGCCTAACATGAGGGGGCATTCTGTGGGTGTTCTGGGGGCATCGCACCACACTCATAATATTAGACACATATATGAATGTGGTTCGGCTAAACTAGGCGCCCTACTGCTCGGACAGGCAGACCAATTTTAATGTGGTCTGCCTGAGCCTGAGGAGTCGAAGTGGAGCTAGATTTGCTGTTAGGAAAAAATGTCCAATATTTCTCAACTTACACCAGTGCAATAATAAAAAGTAATTTATAATAATTATCAAACTGTATAAAATTACATTATTTAAATGTAATAAAAAATGTTATCATATAAAAATATATAATATCTCAAAAATATAAAAATATCTCCTATAAAATGCACTTAATTTTAATAGAATCTAAAACTAGTTTTACATTAAATAACTCACTGATACATACATTCAGGAGCATTATACACTGAAAACGAGACTCGACAAATCACTTCGAAGCGCCTTCCTTCACACATGTCTCCCTAAGGCTATGTTCACAGGGCTTTATTGCGGGACGTATTTCGCCCCGCAATTATGCCGTGTGTACGGGGGCGGGGGTCCAGCAGCCCGTCGGCCCCATAAATATTCATTATTCTCGGCGCGTATACGCCCTTGAATAATTGACATGTCCCTTCTCTCCCCGCTCGGCGTATTGTGCGAGCAGGAAGAGGAGACGTAATCCATAGTTCTCTATGAGAACTGTGGATTACCATAATGACTAGGACGTATCTCTACCCGTATTTCGCGCAAAACGGCGTGAAATACGGGGCGGGATATGTCCCAAAATAAGCCGTGTGAAAATAGCCCTAGGCGAGTGTGGCTGGGGGCGGGAGAGGGGATGCGGGGGGCGGGAGCGGGGGGACGGCACCTCGCCGGCCCATAGACTTTCATTGCCAGCGCCGCGTTTACGCCGCTAGTAATTCACATGTCACTTATCTCCCCCCGCAGTGGATTCGCCGAGCGGGGAGAGAAGACGTAATCCATAGTTCTCTATGAAAACTGTGGATTACCGTAATGACTGGGACATATTCCAGCCATAATTCGCGCAGTACGGCACGTAATTACATACTGAAATATGTCCCATTTTAAGCCGTGTGAACATAGTCTTAGTGTTACAGATCAGAAAGGATATTACATATTGTGAGGGGGACCAGCAACAGGTAGGCAGCGTGGGCTTCAGCGGACAGAGACAGTGACACAAACTTCTAGTTCAACTCCAGACGTTGTCTGGGTTTATTTTAGCAAGAGCAGAACTGAAAACAAAACAAGCCTTAACTTCAGGCTAACAGAAGATAAAGACCTACTCGGCTGAGCACTTAGTAGATATGGAGTTCCCTGACTTTATCCCAGCTCAGCACTCACAGTAAGACGTCTTCACAATGGGTCTTTCCTCACAGGCACAGAATACACAGCAGAACCCCCACACAGGCCTGCAGGTCCAGGCCTTATAGGCCTGACACCAGCCTCACTTGATGCGTGGGAGTGGCCACCCACCCTTCCCTTTGACCACTCCTGGAAAAGCCGACCTGGACAAAGCGGCTTGGAACCACTGATACTACAATGTGTCAGTAACAGAGTGTTACTGACACACAACCTGTCGGCCGTCCTTCCCCGCGACCAGTCCTCTCGGTGACACGCATTGATCCACACACTCCCCAAAGCCGCAAAGGAGAGTACTGTAGGAGAAATATATCTTCCCTCCATAACTCTGCCTGCCACTGTTCTCACAATATATATATGTATATATATATTGTATATATATATACACACACATATATATATATATATATATATATATATATATTTATTTGTTCAGTGATAGTATATAATAGTTTATATAGAGATGACAGTGATTGTAGCATTACAAAAACAACCATAAAGCAGTATAATAGAAAAGCTATTTTTATATGAGACTGAGATGCTTTACAAGAAATAGTTTCTCATTTTTCTTTATTATAATAACTCCCCATAGATGACCTTGTCAACATTGCAGATGCAGCCCATCCTGTACATGGCTCAACTCCCCATAAGGCTTCACACTGCTTCATAAATCTCTAGCTGTTGGATGACTATGATGGAGAGGGGGAGTCATGTACAGTCTGAACTGTGCCTTCAATATTAACATGTGGCCACAGACAGCTGGAGGGTGTTGAAAGTGATAAAGGCCATATCATGTTTATTAAAGGAAAACTAGAAATATATTTGACTGCCATTAAAAGGGTCATTTATTTCCTGGCAGAACAAACATTCTATAATTGTGCTTATTTTTTATGCTTCTTTAACAAATTTTGCAGATATTGCAAATATTGCCATGGAGCTTCAGCAATATCCACCACTTTGATTCTTTTTGGATCCCAAACACAATCCTTTTCCCGCCCACTTTTAACCATCCCACAATATGCTGGCACCCAGGCGGTATCATAGCCATGGTCATGCCATGTCTTCTGAATAGGATGACATTGACAATCAATCCTTATGACCTTACCCACATTCACTCTGAGCTTTAGGATAACCTGATCTGTTTGTCATCTAGAGGATAGCTCTTAGCTTTCAGTATGTCTCTACTGACGTAGACCCCTTCTCCCAGCATTCCATCTTTAGATCGTTTGAATCCAGTTTTAATGATTTCTTGAGCTGCAGCAAATGAGGTACCATGGTACATGACATAGATTTTCCGATCACGTGGTTGATCAGTACTGCGGAGAACAACTTCCTGAAATCCTGGCAAGGTCTCCTCTTCCCAAATATCTTTATTGTTGTTTGTAGAAAATGTATAGTAAGCCATGATTACTATAATAAAGAAGGATGATATAGTGATCAGTATGTACCTTCGACATATGCAATAATAGGTCACAATATCTACAATACACAAGCAAAATGTTTAATCTGTAAACTTGTAGATGAATTACATGACTTCGAAGCAGGGGCTGGTGGAGGCATTTAGCAACATTTTGTTGAAAATCTTTTTCACTGTATATTGCTTAGTACAATTACATATTCACAAAGCATTGTAATGTATGTGACTATACAAAATTTCATTGAAGGTATTAAATGTATTGGGAGAGGCCATGGAATAACTAAAACGTCATGACAGTTTTGTAGTTTACCTTTGGTTCTTTGAGAAGATGATTGTCAGCTCAGCAATAACCTTTGTTATCCAGGAACTAAAATACATAATTAATAATAAAGATAATCACAAAAATAGTAACAAGGTAGAGATAATTAAAAAATGTAACAAGTGACTACCAATGGACAATATTTGTTCCCATATTACAAAATGTTTGGTATTTTTGTATTATTGTAATTTTTGAAAGTTGTACAATTTAGATTCTATTCACATGGTTTTCAGTCTGTGTTTGGTGAATGTGTCAGACAGTCATATATATCAAACATATCCATAGGCCCTTATTTACCTGACAGAGTCCAAATGAGTATCTCCTTAGCCTCCTCCAGGCCTGTATATTTATCTTTTGTGTTGTAAATAATAACAAATTCAAGTAGAATATGAGTAGAAAAGAATACTCTATCTCTAGGCATCCAGCAAAAAATGGTTATTTCACGGTATACATTTTTATTAATCAAGGAGCCCACAAGTAAAATATGCCATAGGGATAGCTACCTGACAGATATACCTCCAAAGTCCACTGCAAACACAGTGTAAATGCACCATTTCACTAATCAGTGCTATGTGCTATGTTCAGGATCAGAGTATGTGTAGGTAAGCACAGATGGTAGTAGGGTTCATTCAGTCTTGCATTAGAGGCATATTACATCTAACTAGGCTATGGCATACACAAGGAATACACAAGGAAATGCCATAAACAGGAGTGGACACAGACAAGAAATGAACCCCTTTCAGGAATTGTATATGACCCCTTGGCATTCGAGATCTCCTTATAGAGAAGCTTATGTCTCTCTACAATGCATCAGTAATTGTAAGCTGCAGTATGAATTTCAACAGTTCAGGCATTTGCATATAACCTAATGGTCAGTAGAAGATTGCTGTAAGGTGACAGCTAACCTTCAATGTCTACTGGGACCCTGAGCAGCTGCACAGGTTGGACCAATAGTATGTTGACCCATAACATTATGAATGTGAGAGTCCCACCTATAAAAACTCTGCCACAAGGTCGTCCTTTCAGCTCATTCCCTGCTTAGCATTATGCACCACGCATTTTGTTAGGAACTGCAGTGCTGCTGCAGTGTTATCTACGAGTCCTTAAACGATGGCGTCTCGTAAATCTCTCACATGATGATGCAGTCCATCACTGTCTCAATGGACATATACCTGCATGTAAGTGATTGTTGATGTCAATAATTGGCTGCATCATCATATTAGTGATGTATAGTGTTGATCCAACTGTTCTAGGAAAGTTAAGTTCTAGTAGAACTTCTCAAATTTTTAGAACTCGAACCGACCATGGTACTGTTCGTTTGAGTAAAGTTCTAGTTCGACACGCCATTTTCAGTTTCATTTTCAGCGGCTTTCTGCACTTTTTGCGGCCATCCAATCACCTATCTGCACTTTTGGCGGCCATCCAATCAGTGCAGAGCACAGAGAAGTGTTAAAAACGTCATCGCTGAGGTGTAGGGCTCTCACTGGCTGCTAAAATCACATGATCATGTTATATATATATTTCACTATACAGGTAGTCCCCGACTTACATCGTTCCGACTTACATCCGTCCCCTAGTTACAAACGGAGACTTCTGGGGCATGGCTGGGCGTGCTGACATCACACACTGAGTCATGCACCATAATAACCAAGTGCCAGAATGCCACAGCAGCACATGAGATACAGAAATTGAGGTGAAATCCTCTAAACAGGGGGCACAAATAGCAAAACAAATGTATAAACTGTTCCCTGCACTATTCAAAACAAAAAAAACAACATTTTGCTGGAGTTAAATTTAATAAATATACATGTTCCGACTTACATACAGATTCAACTTAAGAACAAACCTACAGCCCCTATCCCGTTTGTAACCCGGGAACTACCTATATTGCCTTGTGAATGCCATTTTCAGCTCACTCTCTGTACTGTATAGACTGCTCTTAGTTAGATAGCATTTTCCTCTCCATAGACATCTTTAGTTAGGGAGTTTGGTATTGCTGTCTGCATCTTTCCCACACCCAGAAGCTGTTATTTGGTAACATTTGCAGGTTCATATAATGCCCAACTGTCATATACATGGATATATATTATACAGAGTGCTTGGATTTGCTAAATCATGCAAAAGTTCAGTTTTTGTAGTTTTGGGGGTTCAGTAATGGTATAACACACTGTCTCCAAATCTCCTATGTGTCAAAGGGTCTTGTGGGCCCCCTCAGGAGGCAGAGCCCCATAGCAGCTGCTACCGCTGCACCTCCTATAGCTACGCCCCTGCTTGCAAGCTGTCCTCATCTTTTCAGTTAGCCATTGAAAGGAACAAAGTATTTTAGCCTCTCAATTTTTTTCTGTCACTCTTAGAGCCAAATTTTCTTTACTAAGTTGTACCACATATCCAGTTTACTGTTATGGATGGTAATTGCGGCTTCTCCTCACCTGTATAGGTATAACAATTAACCAGAATATCTCCTCCCATTGACTTTAATGGGGTTCGAGTTTGAGTTCTAGTTCGAATAGAACCTCTAACCGAACACAAATAAATTAATAAATATATTAGGTGGACTATAGTACTTAATAAGATTATCAAAGTTAGGGTTATTTGGTTTCGAAAAAGATGGCTGAGGAGTGACCTAACAACTAGGTGCAAAAGACAATCTTAAATCCTCACACACCTACCTGGTGCCTCTTCCCAAGGAGAGATATTCCCCTTTCTGAGCAACTCATTGCCTCTCACCCAGCCAGCCAGTAAGCTCTGCACTGAAGAGGGGCAAAACCTCAAAACAGCTGTATGCAGATGCGCAATACTGGCTTGGCATGAATACTTTTTGCTTTCCAAGATGTGGTGAGTCACAAGCGAATTGAGGATGGCTACATCTAATAGACGGCGCTTGAGCGTTGAGCTCTCTTCCCATATTGCCTTGTTATATGCAAATGCCCATGAGGTGCAAAAGGCAATCTTAAATCCTCACACACCTATCTGGTGCCTCTCCCTAAAGAGAGATTTCCCCCTTTCTAGGAAAATATATCAAACATCAATGTAGACCTATATCCCATGATCTATTTATACCCAGAACTGTATCCAGAACAAGGGGACATCCTCTATATCTAGGTAAAAGAAGGTTTCTACATAAACCTAGAAAGTGCAGTGAGATGGTGGAACTCTCTACATGCTTGATTTCTGGAGCAGGTTGTTCCGGGGAATAATTCTGATTGTCAGTGTTAAAGATTGTGACAGAATTTTTTCTGTATGAGATAAACTGCTTTCTACCTCATGGGACTTCTGCCTTTCTTTGGATGAACACTACAGGATAATTGGTTGAACTTTATCTATGTACTGTATATCAAACTTAGTTGCTATGTTGATAACATGCCTGTCATAAATGTTAAATTTACGGGACTAAAGGGTAAGTGAACCCTCTAAAATCTTTGCCTTGTCCACTTGTGCAGTTGTTTAACACTGATCTCCGCTGTTTATAAACCTTCAAACCAGGTTTGGATTTATTTCACATTAACTACAGTTGCTGATTTTTTGTTGAAAGAACAAAGTTTTGTAACATTTCAAGCTAAAACCAAAATCTAGTTTATGCTCTGACTAGAAAATAATGCATCAGTATTTGCATTAAAACTGTAATATGTGAACCTGGTCTGAAGCAATAATTTTAACCCCTTCCTGCAAAAGGACGTAACTGTACGTTCAGTTTCCAAGGCATTTGCCACAACTGGTCATACAGTTACTTCCTTTTGGTTTAGGAGTGAGCTACAAATTATAGAACTGTGATCATAGCTTCTAGGTAGCTGTATAGGAGATAAGGGCAGAAACTGAGGGTCTGATAAAGTTCCCCAGGTCTGCAGTGTATGTGCATATACGGAACATTATTCAACGATGTACATTGATAAACCACACCATCTACTTGTGTGGTTTATGGATGTTTATAGTAGACTGAAATTCTGTGGATTTATACCTCATCCCTGTATACAGCAGTGATAATAAAGAGAGTGGCTGTGGATCCATTTATACAGCATTGGAGTGCTGTGCCTCTTTCGAGCACAACTTTATCAGGTAAGCACAACTTAATAGGATTGCTACCTGTACAGTGCCTTACAGCCTTTGACAGACTTCATAAGGATTGTATGTCCTTTTCTCACTCCTCTCCTCCTGCATTCGAAAAACTTCTGGATGTATGTGCATCTATTAGAGTCTGTCAGATGAACGGTCTAATAAACTGCATGATAATGAATTATATAAATAATCTAAGGATTGCATCTTCAAGTTTAATTGTTAGACAATTAAAAAAAAATTTTTAAAAATCTAATTAAGTGTAAAAAAGTCAAAAATCACAAAGAAGCACCATTTTACTAATAAAAATAGGTTATAATTGGAAAAAATCAATAAACAACCTACACATATTATTTATCAACCTGTCTTTGTCTGCAGTGCAACACAAATGCATTTTTGACCCCACACAGTGAATGGCGTAAAAATAAAGTAAAATCAATACCAGAATTGCTATTTTTGTACATCTGGCCACACACAAAACAGAATATGGAGTGATTGAAAAGTCATATGAACCTCAATATGGTACTAGAAAAAACTGCAGCTTGTCTATAGAAAATAAGCCCTACATAGCTCATCGATGGAAAAGTAAAACATATCTGATTCTCACAACATGGTGACACAAAAAATAGTTTTATAAAAAGTGAATAGATCGTATAAAAGTAATAACTCATAAAAAACATATAGATCTGGTATCACTGAAATCATAGAATTCCGGAAATGCTATTTTGTGTTTCTCCTGCCTAAAAAAAAAGGAATTTAAAATTATCAAAAAGTTGTATATATATTAAAATGGTACCAATGAAAATTACAGCTTATCCTACAAAAATAAGTCTAACATTATTTTCTCTATTGAAAAGAAAAACTTGTGAATTAATGTGAGAAAGTAGTAAAACATTAAATACTATTTACATTTAGTATCACTGTATTCATATTGATTGATGGGGTTTTTATGTCATTCTGGCAGAAATAAGAAGTAATAAAAAGTTATAAGTGCCCTAAAATGGTACCAATTGAAACTAAAACTTGTTCCACAAAACAAACAAGCCCTCATACAACTCTGTTAGTCAGAAGAATTAAAGAAAATGCCTCTCAGAATCTAGAGACACAAAAGCAAAACATTTCTTTACAACTAATTTTATTGTGCAAATGTAGCAAAGCTGTGAAACTTGAATAGAACTGCTCCCCATCTCAGCCACAACCCTTACATTGTGCTGATCGGTGGGTATGCTAGTAGTTAGTCCCCAACCTATGCTAAAAGTAGGCCATCAATATTAAAGACCCTTTACCATTTATTTTGCTAAAAAGCTAAGCCACAATGCTTACAGAATTGTAGAGCTTTTGGTATTTACTCACCAGATGTCAGAGACAGTAGAAGTGCACCTGTTTTCCGCCCATGTTCAGCTTTTATTGACTTGCAAAATGCTTTTGGTTTCATTTCTAACTTGTCAGGTATGTACATTTTTTGTTTCCTTTTTTTTTTAGATTACTTGCTAACCTTGTATAGAATAGGTGAAGAAAGACACATGATCATCAACATCTGCTAGGAAAAAGGAGAAATAACCTACCAAGGAGGTGAAATATTCTTTTAGGTTATATTCATATACTTTACAGTGTTTTTTTTTAACCAAACAAATAAATAAATGCAAAAGAGGTGAGCAGTATAAGGGTATGTTCACACGGCTGATTTTGATGCTGTTTTCAAAGCGTTTCCTCACCCATAAAAGTGTCAAAAAAGCCTCCAAAATGCCCCAGTTAATATTCATTGATTCCTATGTAATACAGCATTGTATTTCACACATGAAGAGGTTTTTACGCATGTTTTAGGTGCTTTTTTCGGAGACTATTTTGGGCGCTGAAAAAGAATTGTCATGTCAATACTTGAAGCATTTTCAACACTGAAAATCCCCATAGGAATCAATGGAGAGCTCCAAAACATTGTCCAAAACCTTGGTGCGTGTTTAGACACATTTCTCGACATGTTTTTGCTGTGTTTTTTTTGCCGCTGTTTTGCCCAGGCTGTTCATTTCTATGGGTGTTTCAGAAAGAAAACAGTGTTGGAAACCCTCGTCAAATCCTCATCAAAACCTTTTGAGGCATGCTTCAGACAAATTTTTGACACTGATTTTGGCGCTGAAAATTCAGCCATGTTAACATACCCTAAGACGTCCTTGCCAATGATTTTCTTTTGTGATTTAAATAAATGTGTAAAAATATCTGTCTGTATGTTGTTTTTAAGTTGTTTTTGAAGCTGTAAAGAAGTCTTAAACAACTGTTCCTAAAGAATGCTAAAAATGTCAATGACTGAAACAGCACTAAATAAAAACAACAAAAAATTAATGTACGCATTCTCATATTTTGTTATGGATTTTTTGAAACTAACATTTAAGGGGGAGAGGCATAGTAAAGAAACACTCTGATATACATTATTTGGTTGATAATATGTGGTCATCTCATCATCACAGCCATGGGCATAGCTAGAGCCATAGCAACTGCTCTGGGGCTCACTTAGGTGCAAGAACATTGTTTCTTTTTGTATGAATACCAAGTGGAGGGCTTTCTGATATCTAGTGCTACTATGTGGACTTTCATACATAGCACTTGTCCATACTTTGAATTATTTTTTGTCTTTCAGATTTGTATCATTAAGTGGTAGGGTCACCATTGAACCCTATTAAAGTGAACCTGTCCGGTGGTTGATAATGCCCTATCTGAGAGCAGGATGTGATAGAGGTAGAGAAGCTGAGCTCTGTGAAATATAGGGTTATATGACAGAGGAGAGGAGCTGAGCTCTGTGATATATAGGGTTATATGATAGAGGAGAGAAGCTGAGCTCTGGATATTATAGGTTATATGACAGAGGAGAGGAGCTGAGCTCTGTGAAACATAGGGTTATATGATAGAGGAGAGACGCTGAGCTCTGTGATATATAGGGTTATATGACAGAGGAGAGGAGCTGAGCTCTGTGATATATAAGGTTATGTGATTAAGGAGAGGAGCTGAGCTCTGTGATTTATAGGGTTATATGATAGAGGAGAGAAGCGGGAGCTCTGTGATATTTAGTGTTATATGAATGTGGAGAGAAGCTGAGATCTGTGATATATAAGGTTATGTGATTAAGGAGAGGAGCTGAGCTCTGGGATTTATATGGGTTATATTGGATTAGAGGAAAAGCTGAGCTCTGTGATATTTAGGGTTATATGATAGAGGAGAGAAGCTGAGATCTGTGATATATAAGGTTATGTGATTAAGGAGAGGAGCTGAGCTCTGTGATATATAGGGTTATATGATAGAGGGAGTGACACTGAGCTCTGTGATATAAAGGATTAAATAATAGAGGAGAGGAACTGAGCTCTGTGATATATAGGGTTATATGATAGAGGGAGAGAAGGGGCCTGTGATATATACAGTTAATATAGAGGAGAAAGTGAGCTTTTGATTATAGGGTTTTTTTGATTCCGGAACAGGATTTCAGAATAAAAAGCAAAGAAAATACTGACCGGACTTCGTAAGAGACAGTGAGAATCCTGCTTATCCCACCCCCATTCAGTGATTGACAGTTTGCGTTCTGCACACACTTATGCAGGGAAAGCTGTGATTCACTGTATGTGGGTGGGGTGATATGTACTTTAACTTTCATTTTTTTGCTTTACGTTTTATTTAGAAACACTGCTTCAAATCATATAAACCTGTACATCAGCTCAGCTTTTTTCCCTCTATCTATCGTAATCTGCCCTCAAATAGGACAGCATAAACCACCTGACAGTTTCCCTATTAGTCTAATTATGCCCTTGATCACATCTTAATCAGGATTATTTTTTTTCACATCCTTTCAGCCCCCTTCCGACACATAACTTATGGGCATGTCCTAGTGCTGGTAAGGTCCTATATAGCAGTCTTACTCTGTAAGTCTGCTACATAGGAGGTTAGTGTCAGCTGTTAATTAAAGCTGACATCTGCCGTTAACAGCAAGACAGCGCCGTGGTGCAACACTTGGGGTGACCGGAGGTATAAGGACTCAACTACAATATGGGTAATTTACTTGGATTATAACTTACTAATTGTATATGTAAATGGTGATACATAGGTCTTGATGAAGTCTTTTAAGAGCGATATACACCCACTAAGGGTATTTTTACACTGAGTATTAGTCTCATATATGTGACCTTTCACCTATCCAACATTACCCTATTTGTTCTATACACTGTCTTGTAATTTATTTGTAATGTTTATGCGCCTCTTTGTATTCAACTATAGGATCTCTTTTTTTGTAACAAGTGTGTGATTTTTTTTAAATTATTTAATAAAGAATTTTGGTATTATTTGGTGGTGGATTAAGCTCCTTTTTTCTATATATGTAAGCTGTATGTTTTGGGAGTATTCCATCGTTACTTTCAGGTTGTGATTTTGCTTGGGGCAATTTTTTGTTAATAACACTTTTAGTGAAAGGCCAAGATGTCCTTTGAGGCTGTGCAACAGACAGCCACTTTCACCTCTTTAGCTGAGCTTCCTACTTTGGAGGGTGGCTAGGGTGCCTGGCTACAGCTGTCAGAGCTGTGCACCATCTGTGAGCCACTAAACAGAATAGTGTGAAAGTGGCCTCTGCCAAGAGCTGCATGTGTCCCCCGGGAAAAGTAAACAGCCAGATCTTCTGAGTCCAGACCTTGTCCATCCCTGCTCTCTGTTTCTAAACTCTTGTGGGCCACATAAAATTAGTTTGTTAACCAGATCTGGCCTGTGGGTCTTGACACATTTACCTTAGATACTTCTATGTTACGAAATTAGCACTTAAAGCTGATTGGGGCAAATCTAGTCAATCAAAAATTTAAGCCAGCATGATCACCTCAGGGTCCAGGTTATGCCTGACATCCAGACTCCTTCTGATTCTGGTAACTTAAAGAAGGGGGTTCACTTTGTTTCAACAGCATTTAAATCACTACAGTTGATGGTTTTAAGAAGAGTTACTCCCCTCCACACCTCCCCAAGGCAAACGGGTAACAAAACTTGCTAGGAAAAGAGTATTGTACTTTATATTTAAAATAAATGTTAAAAAGTTGGAGAAGTTTTCAAACACAGACATGTATGGTATGTGCACAGGATATGCCATAAATGTCAAATAGATGCCAGTCTAACCTCTAGGACTTTTGCCTGGATGCAGAAGACATCAGCCTCCTCATCAGATGGTTCAAGGGTTTGGAGGGCAGATCCATGCTCCATATAAGTACAGGTGCCAGAGGCAGGATTTAAAACCTGTTAGGCATTTATGGAATTTTCTGCTCGGAGTACCTTCTTGCCTAGTGAGTCTAAAATAAAATCTTAAATAAAGTAAAATAGAAAATAAATAAGTAAACATATGAATGGAAGAAAGAAAAAGCACTTTATTTAACTAATTATCATCAAAATAAAAATGAAATGTGTTTTTATTGGTGTATGGTAAACAGCTATATTTAAATGCACCTAAAAATGAAATTTAAAAATTTGACAACACACGTAACAAAAACAAGATCTCGTTCTGCTACAAAAAAAAAAGATATGTCTGTAAGAGTACAGGGAAATAAAGCCCAAAAATGTATCCTATGAAATTCCCAAAATTGCATTAACCTTTAATGAATTATACAAGTGTAGTTGTGGCATTTTCTATTTGTCAGTTTTAGTTCTGTTTCTTGTAATTACTGGGTATGGACTATGGTTTCATTTCCTTGGAGCTGTACATTTTGGAAACGCCTTTGCACAACGAAAGGAAAAATAATTTTAATAGTGATGACAGTAGCTAAACACTATCCAAACTGCATCAACATTATCATCAATATCATCTACAACAGTTTATGGTGTACTCATCATAGCTGATCTATGATTAATCCAACCATCATGGGTATGAACAAGCAGAATAATTGAATGACAGGTGTAGTTTATGGTTCCTGCTCTCCAATGCATAATCCTCTATATTTCCTATATTCCCCAACCTCCCAAGTGATCATCACAATAAAGCAATCAAATAAGGCCTGGTGTATGACCAAAAACCGGAGAAAGGCCTAAACCTGCCGCATCCATCGCTGAGCCAATCCTAAAAAAGTGTGGAGCAAACAACCCGGCCTCCAACCCCAGCGCAGTCAAACACCGCCAGAATATGGCCGTAAACTGAAATCTCGATAAGCAATCCCCATTAGCGTGCCTCAACAGCGGGCCCACTTGAACTGCTGAAACACTCCTATAATTCCTGAAACAATGTAATGGACACATTGCACAACCCCGAACTTCACCTGAAACCACCCTCTTACCTCTCTCCATCTGATCCGTCTTAGTTCGACGAATACAGAATTGAACCCAATCACCTAAGTCCGAAATATGCTCCCACTGGAGACCACCCCAACAAGCCCTACTAGGGGAGACAAGTTCCCCAATGCGCAAGGCTCCGAAGAATACAGATGAAAAAGCGAACCGAAACAGCAGAACCTCCTAATCCCCCGAACAAACATGCTGCAAGGTATCGCCAAGTTTGACAAGCAGTGAAAACCCTACTGGACGGTGACCGTCCCTACGCCCTTTCCCCTTCCCAAATCCCTTCAGGGTCTGCCTAACCAAAAAGGCCTTAGTGCTTTCAGGATGATCCCAACATTTGAAACCAAATGCCAAAGCTGACATGAAACGGTTAATTCTCACACAGGACCAACCCAAAGCGGAAGCATGGCACAAAAAGAAACACAATGCCCAAGGTCTCTCTTCCACTGCTATCAGGTCCCCAAGCCCACTCAACCACAACTCCCACACCTGCCACACAGGCTCATACGCCGACCAGGTGCTCTCCGACAAGGAAGCCTGTATCAACCTTCCTGCTTCCTGATGAAAACGTCCCAAAGCTGACTCGGACAAGGCAGGCCTACCGCCGTGGTTTCCGGTGCCAACTCCCAAAATTTATACCACTGGAAATGAGCCAAAGAGTCCACGATAGAATGATTCACACCCGGGACATGCTCCACAACAATCCAAGCATTCAAGGTTAAACAGCGCAGCACAAGCTGACGCGGCAGGCTAACAGCAGGAGGAGAGGATGCTGATAAACTGTTAATGGCTTGGACAACCCCTAAATTATCACAATGAAATCTGATCTACCGGTTCCAAAATTGATCTACCCAGATCTTAACTGCCACCACAATAAAAAAGTTCCAACAGCGCCAAGTTCCTAACCAGCCCCAACTCGATCTGCACACCAATCCCCCTGAGATTAAGCACCAAAACCAAAAGCCCCCCGTCGCATCTGTGTGGACATAGTTTCATAGTTTGTAAGGCTAAAAAAAGACAAGTCGTCCATCCAGTTCAGCCTGGATGGACGACTTCATATGATACTGATTCCTCAATAAAAAGAGAATGTCCATTATAACGACGCAAAAACTCATCCCAAACCCATAAATCAGCCTTAAGCTCACCAGTCAACTGGATAAAATGGTGAGACGCCAGCGCGCCTACTGTCGCACTAGCCAAACGCCTACAGAAAACGTGGCCCATAGGGATAATCCGACATGCAAAATTGAGCTTTCCCAATGGAGATTGCAATTCCCTGAGAGGAATCTTCCTACATCCCAACGCCCGCTGCACCTCCAGCCGCAACGACACCAATTTGTCGTCAGGCAGCCTGCATTTCATCGTCACTGAATCGATACAGATTCCCAAGAAATTCAAGCACATCGTAGGACCTTCAGTCTTGGGCGCCAAAGGGACCCCAAAATGTTCAGCAACCCATTGCAGGGTCTGCAACAATAACAAACAAATCTTCCCCCCATCAGGACCAATACACAGAAAATCATCCAGGTAACGCAAAATCGAAGAGACTCCCGCCACATCCTTCACCACCCATTCCAAAAAGGCACTAAATGCCTCAAAGTAGGCACATGAAATCGAACAACCCATGGGCAAACAACGATAAACAAAAATGCCCCAAATGAGGTATACTCCACTGAACATAACTCGGGATCTATACCATCATTAACCGATGACCCTCGCGGAAAAGAGAAATGATGGATTAACCGAAAGGAATTTGACTCTTTCTTAGAAACCACCCCCAGGGGCGAGACAAAATGATCCGGAAACATCAAAACAGGAAAAGGACCCACCATGTGACCTAAGGCTACCTCCTTCTCAAGTTTTCCCCGCACCACTTCCTGGTGCTTGAACGCTGAATGAAGATTCTTTTTGGAAAACAGAACCTCATGAGCCAGGGGTAGAATCCTAAGCCCATCCGTAAAACCATTCTCCAAAAGTTTTACCACACCTTGATCAGGGTAACTATTGAGAAAATCCTGCATCCTTTCCTGCCTCACTAGCGTTACCCCCTTGGGGATTGCCACTGGCACTCCTACCCTTCCCTCTCCTGGTGCATTTTGACAAACCGTGGGACACAGTTTTCCACCCAGAGCAAACATGCTTGAACTTGCAGCCAGCACTGAATTTGTACTGATCCTCATTATACTGCCAACACACACCCGATCTCTGCCCCCCCCCCCCACCCCCCGCTTGAAACAACTCCCCGGCTGAGCTTCCCTATGGCCGGAACCCCCAGCCTCTCCCCCCTGAAAGGACTGCCCATATCTAGAGGGAGCCATCACTCTAAGCCAGAGACAGATGGTCCTTGTGATTCCATCTAATAGAAGGACAAATCACTTTCCTCTGCCTAAACTGCTCGTCGTATCGAAACTCTCTGCACCTCAGCGATAGCATCCATATTGCCAAAATCGCAAGCACCTGCAACCAGTTGGAAAACGTCTGCGGTATCAGCCACCACCTGCGCTTCTCCTCTTCCTCCTTCTTGCTTTCGTCCCTTTTTCCTTTACCCAAATTAAACTTCTCTAGAAGAAGTAGCAAAAAGATTTCTACGTATTCATCCTCCCAAATCTTCTCTTTCAGCTCCTTCTATAAATGAGCGCTTCAAAGCAAACGTAAACCTCCACTTTCGCTTTATCGTCCAAGCGAATCCCGTCCCCCTGTGGCTCCTTATCTGTCTGTACTAACACTGTCATCCCACTCAACCTCACCGTCCCACCCCCGATGCCACCAAACCAGCAGCCAACACCGGCGGAGCCACAGCGTGACTCCATGCCGCCACGGGACGGGAGAAACAATTTCCACCTGACGCAAGCTAGACAAAAGCTCCTGTAAACCCGCCGCAATGTCCCGCAAACCACCAACCTCACTCCCCTTGGCACCCGCTAAATGGCCTAACTGACCTGCGAACCCCTGGGATTGATCTAGAGCTGTGCACTGCGGCATAAGGATAGGGGAAACGGACAAGACAAAGAGGGGCGCTCACTGGACTGCGCGGGTGCTGTGAGCCCGCCAGTTGTAACACCAGGTTCAGGATGCCGCAATTCGGATTCTCACTCCATGTCGACTGGAAGCTGGCCGCCTCAGAAAACCATGGATGACCTGGATCTGGGTCTGGAAGGCTTGCTTGGAGACCGCTCTGGCATCGAATGAACTGGGTGAAAACTCACAGGAGAAAGAACCGGATCGAAAGTGTCAAGGCCGGCCCTCTGCCACCCGCTGAAGTAATCCCACTCAGAACCGTCTGAGCCGACAACACCAGGGCCTGATACCCCAGTGCTCTCCCCTGCCCAACTTCTAAAGGACCCCCTAGCCGGAGCCTCGTCCCGGGTGGCCCACTGCAGAAAATGATCCAGTCACTACAGGAAGTCCAGCAGGCCCCACACTAATAGTGGAACGAGGCCTCCTGCCCCTGCGAAACCCGGGCACCTGGTTGGATTCCTGCCAGCACCAGTCCCCCGTCCAAATGTGCCTGACAGCGGAGCCCGGGCTGCAGGGTCCCTGGAGGGGCTCCTTAGGCATCACTGGGCCCGTGGAGCGACGTCCAGGCTCAGGCGCTGCAGTGGTCTGGCGCGACGTCCGCTCCGGGCAGCCACCGGAGCTGCGGCAGGCACCGCAGCCCTCCGGAAAGCTCCCACCAACTCCAGCCCAGTTTCTGCCTCTGGGGCCCAGGCTGCTGTGAGGTTGGCATATGAAGCCCTTCTCCCCCGCCTCTTAAGCCCCGTCTCCTGCGGCCCCACGGCCAATGGGGGGTACCTCCCCCTACACTCCGCTCCGTGTCCAGCCCCATACTGTACGAAAAATGTGAAGTGTCTGTCTGACAGCTTTTGAAGATGTATGGGCAACTTAGCTCTTGCACTAAAACTGCTTCTGCACTAACAATGCTCAGAACTCAGAATCTGGAAGTGTAGAAGTTTATTTTTTAAAGCAGGGATTTACTAAAATCCCTTTGTTCTATTATACGCAATCTATGCACACATGATCAATGCTGGTATTATTTTATGACTAACTCATTACTGGTTTATTATTATTGGATTAGATTACAGGAAACTGTGGTCTCCCATAAGAAAACACTAACATCTTTGCACTGCTTTAACATATATGTGTATAAACACAAGGTCGCTAATACAAAGCCTAATGGACTCTGCCACCTACCATGAGTCATCTATAATGCTCACATCTTTTTATGTAGTACAAGAGTCTTGTTTTCATTAAATGGCTCATATTTTAATGGTTCATGTTGATTTCAATCAATGTCAGATTTGAATAAAGCCAGTGTTTTTATCATTTGCACTTTATCCAGTTTTTGGTGGCAACCAACAGACATTGGGTTACAAGGCAGTTGTGACAGAATTCTGGCATAAAAAAAAAAAAAAAAAAAAAAAACAAAAAAAAAAAAAAAAAAAAGAAAAAAAAATAAAAAAAAAAAATGGGGCAAGAAAAAAAAAAAAAAAAAAAAAAAAAAAAAAAAATCTGCAGCAAAAAATAATGGATTGTGCATGCATTACACTACATTTACGATTTGCTTTTAAACAGCTTATAGACACTACTGCGTCTTTTCCAAAAAAAGGGATGGGTCTTAGTAAAGGGGAATTAGTTGCATGAAAATGATGCAGAAAATCCACCTTAACCCTCGTTGTGCTGGTTTCCAAATTCATGTTTAGCCCGGAAAAATGACACCTGACCTTGCAGATTCAGATAATAATAATAACCTTTATTTATATAGCGACCTAACATAAGACCGTAGCACTTTACAAATTTGAAGGGTGTAGGTATCATAGAAAAAGACATACATATCACAATGGAAAAGCTACTTACAGATGAGATTACAAGGTGTGAGGGCCCTGAGCACGCAAGAGCTTACAATACTGTTAAGGTAGTACAGTGAGACAAAGGGTAAGAAGTGCTAGGTTTAATCAATGGTTCCAGTCAGTTGACCATATAAAAACGGAGTGGTTAATATAGAAATCCGGAGGTAACCAACCACCCCAGGCGAGTACATCTAAAAACAAGATGAAGTGCCGATTGTAGGAAGTGGACAGAAATGTAATGTGAATAGATAGGCGGTGGGTATCAGCCATTAGGGATGCTGTAAGCCCACCTTGAGAAAATGTATTCTCAGGCCCTATTAAAACTATTGAGGTTATGAGTGAGCCTGCAGTAGCATGTTCACAGAGAACTGGTGCCACACGTGAAAACTAGAGGAGACTGGGCATGGAGTTCAGATGACTGAGACTGTTAGTCTAAGATACAGCAGCAAGAGAGGTAGGTGGTAGACAAGAATATGAGGGAGGAGAAGTAGAGGGGTGCAGCGCTGTTGGAGAAGCTTTATGGTGAGAGTTGATGAGATTAAGTAGTATCCTGTACTGAAATGGGGCACCAGCTACAGTGACTGACACAGGGTAAGAGGCATCAGTAAGCAGCTGGAAAAGAAAGATGAGCCTGCTCTGCGTTTAGGACAGTTTGTTGGGGGGGAGATTTGGGGAAGAGGAGCCCAAAACAGGGGGTTACAGAGCAAGCGAGAAAGAATAAGACAAAAATGAGGTTTATTTGTTTCCACAGGAAAAAAGGACGAATTCGGGAGATGTTTTGAGGTCAGGTGACGGGAGGGCAAGGAGGGATATTTTGGGGGTGAAGGACAGATCTGGTCAGTATAACCCCAAGACAGCGACCCGGCCTAGAATTATGGGGAGCCCACCAAAACAGAAATAGAGGGCGAGGTCTGGGGTAGTGGTGGGATACTAAAAATTCATTCTGTGAGGTTTTTTTAAGATAGAGGGAGGACATTTGTCAGAGGGAGCGGACAGACATCACTGGTGTTTTTGTAGGAAGCAGGTGGGGTCAAAATGATCAGATCAGGGGAGCAAAATCCCCCAAAACACACGGGGGGACCTAGTGAATGACCTGCAGAGAGCTGGGACCAATGTAACAAAGGCTACCATCAATTTATTTTTGCCGTAATCTATAGACCCCCGAACATAACTGAGGAAATAGAGGAACAGATGCATTATCAAATGGTGCGGGCCGCACAGGCAGGTAAAGTGATAATAATTGGTGACTTTAATTACTATTTCTATGGGTAACAATTGGGGTTTAAAAAATCCAACATTCTTCCCCCTGTTAAAAGGGCAATACATAATAAAAAAAAGCATTTAAAAAAATATAATCAGAGGGGTCACACACCTTTGAAAAAACAAAGAGTTTAAAAAAAATCTGTAAAAGTAAAAAGAAGTAAAAATACAAAATGAAAGGCAGGTGGCCAAGGACAGCAAGACAAACCCAAAGAAATTCTTTAAGCATATAAATGCCAAAAAGCCAAAGTCGGAGCATGTAGGACCCTTAAAAAAACTGTAATGGGGAGCTGTTTGGGCATCCACTTGGCAAATGAGGTTCAATGTGGATAAATGTAAGGTTCTGCATCTGGGTACAAACAATCTGCAGGCATCATATGTCCTAGGGGGAGAAAAACTTGGAGAATAGCTTGTTGAGAAAGATCTGGGCATTCTTGTAGATCATAGACAACAAAACAGCATGCAGTGTCAATCAGCTGACTCTAAGGCAAGTAGAATATTGCCGTGTATTAAAAGAGGCATGAACTCGTGGGACAAGGATGTAATTCTACCGCTGTATAAAGCAATGGTGCGACCTCACTTAGAATATGCTGTTCAGTCCTGGGCTCCAGTTTAAAGAAAAGATGTAAACGAGCTAGAAAAAGTGCTAAGACGGGCAACCAAACTTATAAGGGGAATGGAGCATCTTAGTTATGAGGAGAGGTTAGTAGAATTTAACTTATTTAGTCTTGAGAAAAGATGGCTTCGGAGGGACATGATTAATTTATATGAATATATAAATGGTCCCACAAAAAGTATGGGGAAAAATTACCTCATGTAAAGCCCCCTCAAACGACAAGGGGACATTCCCTTTGGCTAGAAAGAAAAGGATTCAATATCCAGAGAAGAAAAGCGTTCTTTACTGTAAGAAGTGTAAATCTGTGAAATAGATTGCCTGAAGAGCTGGTTACAGCAGGAACAGTTGGGAGTTTCAGAAAGGCTTAGATATCTACCTGAAACGAAAGAATATTAATGTGTACGTAGCTATGTAAAATTCTGTATCCTGGCTGGTGGCGTGTCTGGAGTCAGAGCTGGGGTTTCCCCTGCAGCAGATTGGTTCCTGCCTTGTGGGTTTCAGGGCATTAACCAGTGGGGAGGGTAGGTTTAAAATCCTTGTCTCCCTTCCTTCAACCACTTTTCCCCACCCTTGGTCGAACTGGATGGACATGTGTCTTTTTTCAACCGTAAAAACTATGTAACTATGTGACAGTAACACTATGCCACCAGGGACTCAGATCCTGCAGTGCCAGACGTGTCCCCCTGCTTAAGCCAGTACATGTCAGGACCCATCTTAAGTTTGTTATAGACCATTTGCATGATCCAGAAGAGTATTGGGAGAATGTCATATGGTCAGAAGATGAAACCAAAGTATTTGTCACGGGTGGGCCTGCGACCCCCGTCCCGGGTTGCGGGCACACCTGTGGTCGCCGCACGAGCGGCACCGCCGCCCGCATGTCGGGCGGTGGGCGCGCTCACCCGGCCGGCCCGGCTCCTCTCTACTTACCCGGCCGCGCTCCTGTTGCGGTCTCAGCCTCCCGGCGCGCGCGTCCCCGACATCTAAGGCGCGCGCGCGCCGGCACTGCGAGATTTAAAGGGCCAGTGCACCGGTAATTGGCTATTGCCGGTCACTGCCCTTATTTAAGCCTGCCCCTTCCTGGGGCTGTTGCCGGATCTTTAGTGCCATTTCAGCCTATAGAGAAAGCGTTACAAGCCTTGTTCTGACTTACCGTGTACCGTACCATTAGCTTCCGTTCCTCGACCACGCATCTTGCCGCCTGCCCTGACCTAGTGCCTGTCCACGACCACGAACCTGTGCCGCCTGCCCTGACCTTCTGCCTGTCCCCGACTACGAGCCTGCCTGTCGATTCTGCACCACGCTATACCTTGGCTGCCACCGCAAGCAAGTCACGTCAGGGGTAACGACCTGGTAGACTCCCGCCGCAGCAAGTCCATCCCGCTTTGCGGCGGGCTCTGGTGAAAACCGGGACCTACTTAGATTCCGTTCCCTGGCGTGGCTTACACCATTGCTTGCGGTGGTCCAGTGGATCCACTTCTATGTCTGGGTACGTGACAGCAAGATCCGGGCATGGATCCCGCCATGGTGCCTCTGCCGTCTGACGCTGACCTCATCGCCATTGTGGCTCAGCAGTCACAACAGCTCGCTCAGCAAGCCCAGCAACTCAGCCATCTCTCCGCCATGATGCAGCAGCTCCTGGCCGCTCAGCAGCAACAACCCGCTCCTGTGGCTCCCGCTGCTCCCCCGGTTCCAGCTCCAACCGCTGGTCCACGGCTCCGTCTATCTATGCCGACCAAATTCGATGGGGACTCCAAGGCCTGCAGGGGCTTTATCACCCAATGCTCCCTGCATATTGAATTAATGGGCAACCAATTTCCTACCGAACAGTCTAAGATGGCGTTCGTATTAAGCTTCATTCCTCACCGATTTCAGGAGCGTTTTCGAGGAACCATCACGGGCTTCGTCTGCCGAGACCGCCTTGCTAAATCTGCCCCAAAGGGGGACCCCATCTAGGGGGTTTTTTGGCCGTACTTTTCCGGGCATTTTGGGCCTCCGATTTTATCGTGGAATGAAGCGGCGTTGATTGCCACCTTCAAAGAAGGGCCCCTCTCCAGCCGCTTTCAAGGATGCTCTATCCCCCCCCGGGATCTCCCGTCTTCCTTGAGTGCCCTTTAAACTCCCGGGCCCCCTCGGATTGACATCCGTTTTTTCGGAACCCCAGGGGGAACTTCGGCAGGAACGGGAGAAAGGTTAGACCCCCCGCCCTTCCCGTTGGCCCCAAATTTAAAAGGGCCCGCCCTTCAGTTGCCCTCACCACCTGCCGCTGAAAGGCCATGGAGGTGGATCGGGCCCACCTTCTACAACTGACCCAACCAGAAGAAAAAAAGGGGGAAAATTTTTTGTCTTTTACTGTGGCAGGCAGACCATTTCCGCCCGTTTCCGGGCCCACGGGCCCCTCACCCGCCCGGGGAAACGGGCGAAACCTAGGATACGTTGGAGGGGCCCGCCCCTGGTGAGAGCAACCCCCTTTTCCTCGCCTGACCATGCCCGTGATTGCGGCACGGGGGCTTGGTGCCCAGTTTCGGGTTTACTGCTTTCCTGGACTCTGGGTCTCCCGGGAAAAATTTTTTGGAACGCTGCCCTGGTTTCCCAAAGCTTAACCCTCCCTGTGACCCTCCTGGAGAACCCCCACTAAATTTCCTCGGTAGTGGAGAATTCTAAAGGACCCCAATTCGGTTCCAAAACTAAACCCCTGGCCCACAATTTAGGGGTGCTGCATAAGGGGATTTGGTTCTACGTACAACCCCGGCCCTCCTCCCCCTTTCCGGGTCTCCCGTGGCTGCAACCCCACGCTCCCCGTGCCGATTGGCGACGGGCGAAGCCCTTATTTGGGTTTGGGAGTGTCGTTCCGCTTTTTGGGGGCACCTCGCCTGGTGCTTCCCGTTTTTTTTTCGGGGTGCCCTAACCCCTCTGGGGGCCCTTCCGGGCACCAACCAAGCGTTTCGCAGTTGCCCTTCCCGAGAAGCAAGGTTTAACGTTGCCCCCCCACGCCCATATCGACTGCCCTATTGATTTTCTGCCCGGAACTCTCCCCCAAAGGGGGGGGGTTTTAAACCCCCTGCGGTACCTAAACCCTTTGGCTATGTCTACATATATCAAGGGGGAATCTCCAAAAGGGGTTTTTTTCCGAAAGCCCTTTCCTCCCCAGCGGGGGCCCGGGGGTTTTTTCTTTTTTCGGGGCTAAAAAGGACGGACCCTTTGCGCCCTTGCATAGACTTTTGAGGCCCCAACAAGATCACGGAAAAGATCCGCTATCCCCTGCCCTTGCAGGGAATTTTTTTTGACCGTCAAACGAGGTCCCCAAGGTCTTACTAAACGGGACCTGCGAGGGTTTTTATAACCTCAAACGGTACGTGGGGCGACGAATAAAAAGCCCCCGCTTTCAAAAACCCGCGACGGGCACTTCGAGCCCCTGGTCTTTGGCCCTTCTGGCCCCAAAATCCCCCGGGCCCGGGTCTTCCAAGGTTCGTAAATAAACATTTTCCGGGACCTGCTTTTCCCACATCGTCGTTGTGTACCTTGACATTTTTGGGGTTTTCCCCCCCCCGACCTTGAATCCCACAATTCACGTGCGCCAGGTCCTCAGACGTCAAAGGGGCCAACCGCCTTTATGCCAAATTTTGAAAAAGGGGTGCCATTTCTTCAGCAGAGCCACCATTCCCCCGGCTACATCTTTTCCGAAAAGGGGCCAAAGATGGCCCCCGGGCAAAGTTGTTTTCCCCCCTTCCCAGTGGCCTTTCCCCGGGGGTCCGAGCCATACAAAGTTCCGGGGTTCCCCAACTATTACAGGCAATTTTATACCACTTTTTTTTTTCCTCGTGGTACCCCCCATAGGGGTTTAAACCCAAAGAAAAAACCCCCAAATTTCCTTTAAGCTCTGGCCCCCAAAGGGGCCAGAGGAAGCCTTCTCAAAGTTAAAATGGGCCTTGCCCTGCCCCAAAGTGCTCTCTCGGCCAATACTGAACAACCTTTTTTTTCTCGAGGTCGACGCCTCCTCGGGGGGGGCTGGGGCCATATTTCCCCAGAAAGGGGCCCCAAAGGGCAAGACCCTCATTTTGGGGGTTCTTTTTAAAAGTTTTTCCTCTGCTAAAAGGGAAACTACTTATCGGCCCCCGGGAAATTTGGGCTGGCCTTTCCCAAGGGCGGGCACGGGAAGAAGGGGGAAAATATCTTTTGGGTGGGGGCTCGTCACCCTGTCACATCTAAAAACCGACCATAAAAATCTGCTGTTTCTCCAACTGCCCAACGCTTAAATCCACGCGGGCTCGTTGGTCCCCTTCTTTTTCTCCCGGGTTTAATTTTTCTAAATTAAATTTTCCCCCCTGGGGAAACAGAAAGTAAAACCCGACCTCCCCCCCCTGCTTCGGTTTGGGGACTGGGACGGTCCACCGCCCCGATAGATTACAACGCATTCCCCCGCAAGACTAGGGCCCGTCCCGCTTTTTCGGAGAGGATATTGTCATGGGGTCTGCTTTCATCTCTCGTTTTCCAAACTGGGGGCCGAGCCTAGCCCAGGATGTTCGTGAGTTCGTGGGGGCCCGGGCCGGTTTTCCTGTCCCGGGAAACAAGTCCCCCCTCGTCTCAAACCGGCAGGTCTCCTCCTCCCCCTCTACCTATACCCAGCTGCCCTTTGGGAAACCCATGGGGCCCAGGGATTTTATCAGGGAACCCCCTCCCCCCCACTGGCAACCCCGGGTGATCTGGGGGGTTTACAAAACCGGGTTTTCAAAGATGTCCCACTTTATTCCTCTCCCGGGCCTCCCCTCAGCCCCTCCCCTTGCCAGCCCTATTTTTTCTTCATATTTTTCGGCTGTTTGGGCTCCCTCAGCACTTATTTGCGGCCCGTGGCGTGCAATTTGTCTCCAGTTTTGGGGCCCCCCTCTGAAAACCAATTTAAAAATAAAACTGGACTTTTTTCAGCCTCCCCACCCCCAGCCCAAGGGCAGGTAGAGAGATTTAAACCCCAGACCCTAGGTTGCTACCTCCCGGCCCTTTGTCTACGCCCCCAGGAGTTTTTTTTTTGGCCACTTGTTGTCCTGGGCCGAGTTTTCGTAAAAACTCTTTGGGCTCGAGCCCTGCGGTGCGGGCCTCCTTTTTTTATTTCTAAGGGCACATCCCCGCCGACCCCCCCCCCCCCTTTCTGTCCCCTCGGAGGTCCCTCTTTTGGAAGGGGTTTGGTTTCCGGGCCCTGACGCTTTTGGGAAAAACGGGATTTCCCCCCCCAACCCGCTACCCCCCTGGGGGGGGGGGCCCGCACCAAGCTCAAGCCAAACAAAAGCGAAGCCCCTCCCCCAACCTTCTGGCCAGGTGAAAAGGTGTGGTTGTAAACTAAATAAATCCGTTTAAAGGTTCCCAGCTATAAGCGGGTTTCCCCCTTTTTCCCTGGGCCCATTCGAGGTGCCAAGCGCTTTAAAACCAGTAGCATACAAGCTCCCCCTTCCCCCCACATGGGGGCCCCGCCCCCTTTCCCATGTCTCCCGCTAAAACCGGTCACCCTTTAAATCGTTTCTCTGGGGTTACTTGTTTCCTCCCACTCCTGAGGCCTACCCGATGTTTTTTCCGTAAAGGAGATTCAGATATAAGAGGGGTCAGGGGGAAGGGGGTTTTTTTTTTCCTATTGACTGGAAGGGGTTGGGGGCCCCAGGAAAAAGGTCCTGGGACCCAAGAAAACCCAATATTCGGGATGGGGTCTTTTTAAGAGGTTCCCCCAAAGGGCCAGAAGGAGGGGGGGGCCCAAAGGGGGGGGGTACGCCCGGGGGTGGGCCCCGGGGACCCCCGCCCCGGTCGGGGGCACGCCCGGGTCCCCCCCGGAGGGGCCCCCCCCCCCGCCCCATGTCCCCCACCCGGGCCAGGCCCCCCTTCTTTCCCGGCCCCCTTCCGGTTGGGGGTCTCGCCCCCCGGGGCGCCGCTCCCCCGCTTCAAAGGCGGGCGCGCCGGAAACTGCAAATTTTTTAAAAGGGGCCAGTGCCCCCCGGGGAAAAGGGGGCTAGGGCCGGGCACCCCCCTTTTTGCCGGCCCTTCGGGGGGGGGGTTGGGCCGGATCTTTAGTGCCATTTACCTTTGGGAAAGGGGGGTTAAAACCCCGGGTTCTAAATTTAAACCGTTTTAATTTCCATTGGGCTTCCTTTTCCCTCGCCAAACGCTCTTGCCGCCTGCCCTGACCTAGTGCCGTCCACCACCACAAACCTGGGGCCCCCTGCCCTAAAACCTTCTGCCTGTCCCGACCCCGGACCCTGCCTGTCGATTCTGCACCACGTTTATCCCTTGGCTGCCACCCAAGAAAGGGCACTTTCAGGGGTAACGACCTGTAGACCCCCGCCGCAGAAAGCCCAAACCCACTTTGCGGCGGGCTCTTTTTAAAACCCGGGGGCCCTTTCCCTTGATTTTTTTCCCTTGGGTGGTTTCCCCCATCGTTGGGGTGGCCCAAGGGACCCACTTTTACGTGGGACTGACAGTTTTGGGTGGGAAATACAAACTCTTCGTGTTTGGAGGAGAGAGAATGTTTTGTTGCATCCAAAAGAAAAACCCAAAAACCTACGGGTGAAGCATGAGGGTGTGCAACTTTCATTTTTTGGGGTGGGTTTCTCAAAAAAGGGACCAAAAATCAAAAAATGGGGTTTTGGGGGTTTTTTTTTTTTTTTTTGTCATTTTGTCTCCATAGATAAGGTCTACCTATGATTCAATTTACAGGCCTTTCTCTTTTTTTTTAAGGGGGAAAACTTGAATTTTTGGTTGGCTGACTAAAATTTTTTTAACCACTGTTTTTGGGGATTGAGATGAGATGTTTTGCCGGGGTCCAGGGCCTGAGCTTTAGGCCTGAGGAGGGGGGGGAAATTTGTAAAAACAGCCGTTTTGGGTTTTTTTTTAAATGTTGAGATGAGGGGGGTGAAAAAAAATTTTTTTGTTTGGCGCAATGCAGTGCAGTGTGATAAGGGCCTGACATAAAATTTTTTAGTGGAGAAAGCTAAAAGTAGCTTTAAACCTTTCTGCACACCCCCTGGAACCCCCCAGCAGAAACCGAGTCTGGGGCCGTAGGCCAAGGTGTGCTTCTCTGGTAGTGTGATGTTGAGTGGTGCCAAATTCCGGGGTGGTTGAGAGATTTTCCCTTTATGTTGTTTTAAAAAACCCCTTTTTTGGGACAGGGGGAAAAGAGGGTTTTGGGGGGCAGTGGGGGAACTGTAGGATGTTTTGTAAATTTCCCTGAGGGGTTGATAGAGCGGATATTTCTGAAAGCGGGGACGGGCAATGTGTGCCCCAGAAAAGGCGAAATTTAAGAAATAGTAAAGGAAAAAGGGGTTGTGATCAAGAGCGCAAAAAGGGAGAATTAGAAAAGGGTTACAAATTGAGGAAAGGCGACAAAAAAACCAAAATAAAATTGTTCCCACCCTTTGGCCCTGTGGGAGATTCTGTAAATTGCAAAAGGGGCCCGGGGAAAAGGGGTTAGCGAAAAAAAACTGAGAGTTTGGAAGGAGACAGGGGTCCGTCTATGGGGATGTTGAAAATCATCTTTTTGAGTGGGCATTTCAGGAGAGGGGAAATGGGGAAAGCCATCAGCAAAATGATCCAAAAAGAGGTGGATTTTTGTACAAAAAAAGGGCCGAAAGACCCCTGATGGTGCGGACCTAAAAGGGAAGGGAAAAGTGAGTAAAAGGGTTTTCGGGAAAAATGACCTTTTAAAGGGCGGTGGGAAAAGAATATGGGGGCCCCCCCCCCTTTCCCTGTTCTCAAGTCCGGGGTTTTGGGAGGGAAATGGGGGCCTAAATGGGTTAAAACCCAAAAGGGGGAAGCAGTTTTTTGGTTAGTGGACCCATTTTTCTGTGAGACCCTAGGAAAATTAAGGGAGTTTAAAGGGAGATTAGGGATTTAAGAGGGGAATTTGGGGGAAATGGGTCATGTACAGCAGTGAGGTTATTACAGACAGAGTAGGCATTCCACAAAGCACATTTAAAAGGGGCAGGAAAAAACATACAATAAATACAAGCGGGTTTTGCAGGGTTTCTAGGGGAAGGGCAGGGAGGGGTGGGTAACAGAAAAGGAGGGGGGGGCCGGGGTTAGGAGAGATGTCAACTGCAGCAAGAAACATGAGAATGAAAAGTGATAGCAGATGGTTCAGTGATGCATATGAGTGGTGTTTCTGTGGCACTATGTAAGCAGGTGGTTTGTTGTAGTTGAAAAGGAAAAATAGTGTATGGGTTGAAAAACATGGGTGAAAAAAAGGAGAGAGGATTTTGATTTTGGATAAGATTCTCAGTGGAAGATGGGGGAAAAGTTAGGAGGCAAAATGGCAAAAAGGGTTTAGACAGTATAGGGGAAAAATTGTGAAAAAAGGGGTGTTTTTAAAAAAAAACCAATACTAACGGGAAAATTCGATTTTCCCTACCCCCCTTTTCTCCCCACTTCGGTCTCTTTCTGTCTTATTTTTTTTTGCGGGGGGGGGTTTTTCCCCTTTTTAAATCTGGTTCACTTTCTATATTGCAAATTTTGACCCTTGGTCAAACTGACCTGAGCTCTCTGATTTTATACCAGGGAATGTGCATTTTTTTTAAAATATAAATGAGAAAGGTTTTTGCAGAATTTTTTGGGGGGAATTTTAAAAAGGGGAAAAGCAGCCTAAAACTAATGGAAATATACCTGCAAAACAGAAGAACGTTTGTCAGCCATATTTTTCCAAAAACTCCCAAATTTTACTACTTTTAATAAAATTTAAAAGATTTTCTGAAAGATTTAATATCCTTTATAATTTCCCCCCCTTTTTAATTTTTTGCTTTTTTTTGTAAATAGAAAAATTCAACCCCCCACCCCCTTTGGGGGGAGTTTTAAAAACCCAGACGCACGGCCCTATCCCAACGAATTTGGCTCAATATCTTTTTAAACATCATCAAAAACTCAAAAAATATTGGGGACTCAAATTAATTATGGTTGTATGGTTATTATTTTCTCACAAGGAATGCTTATAGTCAGGATATTTGCTGTTACAAACTTTTGCCCAAAAGGGGTTTAAAGGTTTTAAAAGGGTTTTTGTTATCATTCTACACATCAGAATATAATAAAATCAACAATTAACAAACAATATCTAAACAATTTATGAGCAATAATGCATTTCTAATGTCAATGGCCAGTGCTAAGCTCAATACTAAGAAAATACTTTGTAATGCTTGATTAAATCACGTTCATGTTTTTTTTTTTTTTTTTTTTCTGAATAACTTTAAAAAAACAAAAGGGCCCATGTATGGAAATGTTAGGCTTTAAAATCCCTTTGTTGCCCATAACAAAAAACCAATCAGAGCCCACCCCTAATTTTTTTCCCGAGGGAAATAAATGAAAAAAAAAAGGGGGGCTCCCGATTGGTTTTTCCCAAAAGGGCAAAAAAAGTGAGTTTTTTGACCCAGCAGTTTTTTTTATTGGGGCCTTTGGTTTTTAAACCAAGGTTGCTCCAACTCCATCTCCCCCACCCATGATTTCTATAGCACAGAGAATCATTTTATAGTGGATTTCATATTTTTTATTTCAGTTATTTTAAATTTTTTTTTTCTTCCCCTTTCTATGGGGTCCGGGGTTTCAGAGTTTTTCACTTTTTAAATTTTTTTAACCCCCCCCGTTTTAATTCATAAAAATTTGTCTGCAGAGAACTGGGAAATGGGTAACGCTGTTATATTTATTAGACAGGGCATGAAACCCTTTGGAAAAATTTTGTTGGGATGGCCGGGTTAAAAAATTAATTTTTTAAAAATCATTACTTTTTTCTATAGCCATTTTTTTATATGGGTTCAAATATTTTCTTAATCGCACAGCACAGACAGCAATCTTTTCGGGAGAGGCTCGCTTATGTTGTTATGGGGGGCTCAAATGCTTTCACAGCCCCCTCTCGAATTTTTATCTTCCTAATTTTTAAGGTTAAAGGGGGGTTAATTCCCCTGTGTCCCCGAAAATTTCCCCGTATTTTATAAAATCCATTTATGCTCTGCCTCATTATACTGAATTTTGTTTTTTTATGTACTTATGGGAACCTGGATCATTTTCTTTTTAAAACATTTTTTAAAAGGGAGAATTGTTCTTTTTTTCAAATCAAACTTTTGACTGCTTTAAAATTTACAGGGGAAAGAAAAAAATAATATCCAAGTAAACGAACATGAATATAAAATGTATAATGTAAAAAGGGAAAAATTCCCCCCGGGGGGTTTTTTGGGCTTCCTCTAATTGTGGTACAATGGTGATCTTTTTCTCGGCCACTTTGGGGGGGGATTCCGGTGAGAAAATTTTTTTTTTTTTTTTTTTTAAAAATTTCTGGGCCCACCCATTAGATTTTATTTATATTTCTTTCTTTTTCTTTAAAATTTTCACTTTTTTCAGCCTTCAAACTTTACATGCAGTTTCTTTCTCTGAAGTTTTCTTACTCTTTTTCTCTTGTTGTTAGACACCCACAAAAAAAAAAAAAAAAGACAAAAATAAAAAAAAACAACATTTTCTAGTATAATCCTAGATATAGCTTTTTCTAAGTGCTTTTTTTTTTTTCTTTTTTTTTTGTTTTTTTTTTTTGCAAAAAAATTTTTTTTTTTTTTTTTTTTTGATTTTTTTTTTGGGGGTTTTTTTTTTTTTTTTTTTTTTTTTTTTTTTGTTTTTTTTTTTTTTTGTAAAAATTTTTTTTTTTTTTTTTTTTTTTTTTTAGTAATTTTTTTTTTTTTTTTTTTTAAACCCGGGTTTTTTTTTTTGGTTTTTTTTTTTTTTTTTTTTTTTCATTTTTTTAGGGTTTTTTTTTTTTTTTTTTTTTTTTTTTTTTTGATTTTTTTTTTTTTTTTTTTTTTGGAGGTTTTTTTTTTTTGGTTTTTGTTTGGGGTTTTTTTTGTTTTTTTTTTTTTTTGCCTTTTTTTTTTATTTTTTTTCTTTTTTTTTTTTTTTTTTTTTTTTTTTTTTTTTTTTTTTATTTTTGCCTTTTTTTTGTTTTTTTTGTTTTTTGTTTTTTTTTTTTTTTTTTGTTTTTTTTTTTTTTTTTGAAAATAAATTTTTTTAACAAAAAAATTTTTAAAAATGGGTTTAAAAATTTACCCAAATTTTCCAAAAAAAAAAAAATTTTTTGCTGTAAAGGAAAAAAATATTTCCCCAAAATTTGGGTTTTTTTAAAAATTTTGGCCCTCTTAACCCCCAGCCGGGAGTTTTTGGGTCTTTTTTTTTAAATTTTATTTTTTTTTTAGAATTTTGGGGTTTAAATTTTAATATAAATTTTTATAATTTTTTCGGGAAAAATTTGCAAAAAATAAAAATTTTGGGGTCCCAAAAAAAGTTTTTATTTTGAAAAATTACCCTTATGGTTGATAAATTTAAAATTTTTCCCAAATTTAAAATCAAAAAACCCCTTAAGAAAAATTTTTAACCATTTAAAAGTTTATTTTAACCCTTTGGTTTTTCCAAAATTTGCAAAGTTTTGGAATAAATTTTTTTAAAATTTCCCTTTTTTTCGACAATTTTGGGGCTTTTTTAAAAGAATAAATTTTTAAAATTATCAGGGGAAAATTTCAAATAATATTTTTGGGGAATTTCCCCAGATTTCCTTTTTGGGGCCCGTTTTTTCCCAAAAAGATTTCCCAATGTGGCCCTAAATGCAAAATTATTTTTTGGCTTTTTTTTAAACCAAAAAAAAACCCCAAAATTAGAGGAAGTTCCAACCCCCTTCTTTCTCTGTGGGGGCCCTTATTTTTTTATTACCCAAATTTTTTTTAGGGGGCCCTTTCAGGGTTTTCGGCCCCCCTAAGGTTTAAAAAGTAATAAAAAACCCCCAAAAAGGACCCCATATTGGAAACTACAAACCCCCTTTCGGGAAAAATATCCAGAGGATATGGTATATCACCCCACAGGGGTTTCACAAATTTTTTTAGGTTCGGGTCCTTTAAAATAAAAAAAATATATTTTTTTCCAAAAAACGCAATTTTAGTGAAAATGTTTTAATTTTTTCAAGGAAAAACTTGGAAAAAAAGCCCCCCAAAAGTGTTACGCAATTTTCCCTTTCCAAAATTCCGGGAATACCCAAAATGTGGGTGGGAAACTGCTGTTTGGGCGCTGGCGGGGGGGACCAAAGGGAGGGGGTGGCCCCATTTTGGGTTTTTGGGGCACAAATAAATTTGGGGGGGCCATGTGCATCCAAAGCCCCCCAAAAAAACTAAAACAGGTGAAACCCCTTTCCCGGGAAATTGCTCCAATTTTTTGGTTCAAAAGCCCCTCAGGGGTCTCACCTAAGGGTATTTTGCATTTTGGGGGCACAGGTGGTTCCCAAAATTTTTTTTTTCCCTTGGGCCATGGGAAAAGGAGGGGGGGAAAACCCGTTTCCCCCATTGTTTTTGGGCTTCATTTTTTTCAGTTATTTGCCCTAGGGATAAAAGACGGGATAACTTTACTTTGGGGGTTTGGTAAAAAATTACAATGATATAAATTTTATATAGTTTTTTAAGTTTTAAATTTTTTTTACAAAATAGAAGCATTTTTTAAAAAATAGCGTTTTTAAGTTTTTCGTATTCTGCACCATAGTTTTTATTTTTTCGCATATGGAGCCGTTGTGGGGTTGTTTTTTAAAGGATGAGTTGTGTTTTTATTGATTAAACCCTTAGGGGGGGGATATGATGCTTTTTAAACACTTTTTATTAAGGTTTTTTTTTGAAGGCAAATTTTTTACAAAAAAAAGCAATTTCCCGGAATGTTTTTTTTTTTATTTTTTACAGCGGTTCACGGGGGGTATTAAAAGACATGCTATTTTTTCAGCAGGTTTATTTCGATTCAGCGAATTTCCAAAATTTGTATTTTTTGTTTAATGGTTTTTCTGCTTTTTCAAAAATAAAAAAACATTTATTTTAAAAGGAAAAAATGTTTTTTTTTCATCCCGCAGTTTTGGGGAGCCTTTAAATTTTTTTATTTTTTTTTTTAAAAGGAGCTGTATAGGGGCTTTTTTTTTTCGGGATGGGGGAAAGTTTTTTTTTAGTAATATTTTTTGGGGGGACAAGACTTTATTTCCCTTTTAAATCTGTTTTTTGGAAGGTAGGGTGAAGAAAATTTCTGCAATCCCAAACAGTGTTTTTTTATTTTTATTTTTAATAGCGTTCACCGTGCGTATCCATACAGGGTTTTTTTACTCTGTGAGTTGAGACGAAATTTCGGTGATACCCAATTTTTTGTAGTTTTTTATTTGAAAGCAAAAATTTTTTGAAAAAAAAGTTTTTTTTTTATTGTGTAAAACAATATTTATGCATGCTATCTTTTTAATAGCCAGAACTTTTTTAAATTTTTTCCATATAAAAGCTGTGTAAGGACTTTTTTTTTTTGTGGGATGAACTTTACGTTTTCATTTCCCTCAAATTTGTGTTGTAAAGAGTTTTTTGATTACTTTTTAAAAACCCCTTTTTTTGTGCCCGCGGGATGAACAAAAAATCCTATTCTGTACTGTTTTTGGGGTTTTTTTTACGGTTTTTACCGGGACGGGTTAATTAAAATGAAAAGGAAATTTTTAGGGTGGGTCGCTACGCACGGGGCGATACCAAAAATGGGGACTTTATTTTTTTTTTGGGTCCTTTTTTTGGGCGATTGGGGTTTTTAAAGGGGAAAAAAGGGGGATGTACTTTTTTTTATTTTATTTTTTTTTAGGGTTTTTGTTTTATTTTTTACACTTTTTTTTTAAATTTTTTTATACTTTTTTTTTTTCACTTTTTTCCCCCGGGGGGGAATTGCATGAAGTTTGTCAGACATTTTTTGCAAAGGAGTCAGCATACAGCTTATTTTGCTGGGATCCTTTTCCCAAGGCAAAATGTCTGGGCACGCGCCCCCAATGCATTGTGGGCATCGTGGGCCCTCACCAGAAAAACCCCGGGTGTTTTCATTCAGCGGGCCCCGGGGGTGTCTGGTAGGAATTTTAGTAACCCGGGCTCAGCCCCCGGGTTTCTGCGCCCGGAATTTGGGGGCAGAGGAGCTCACCCTGCCGCCCGCAAACCGCGATGTCGCGACCAAGTTTTGCGACAATCGGGGGGTTAATCCCCCGGGGGCCGGAGCTCTCTCCCGGGCCGGGGGGGGATTTCGGGCTGAAACCAGCGGTAATATACCCCTGGTTTCTTTCCGCGTTTTGCGCGGCCCTTTCCCTTTTTAGCGCGCAAGATCGCCCTTTACTTACTATACGGGAATTTGCGGGGAAACCCCCACCCGACATTGCGTATGAGTACGGGGCAAACGTCGGTAAGGGGGTTTAAAAAATGCATAGGGGGGTTTCTCTTCATTTCCCAAAGCTGTGTTTTAGTATACACGCCACCCTGATGGGCCCCCGCTATTAGAATCCTTCACTCTTCAATTCCCTGGGGACTTACAGGGGCAAAACTGACCAAAAAAGGAAAATGGGGGAAAAAAGCCGACAAAAATCATGTTTAGCGCCAGCTGGGAAAAAACCCGGGTGAGGGCTAAGATCCACAAAAACCAAAAAAAACAATTGTAGGGGTTTTTGGACCGGGGAAAAGGGGCACCGGCCCAAAATGAGGGGGCCTTTACAGCAAGGGCCTCCCTGAGGCCAAGTTTTACACCGTCCCCCAAAATTCCAAAAGAATATGACAGAACCTTTTTTGGGTAAACAACAAAAGTGTGGGGGTGGCCCGAAACATCAGGAGCCCACAGAGTGGGGACCCAAAAGACAGAGTGGGGGAGGGTGGCAAACAACAAACAGGAGCCCACAGAGTCCACAAGAACAGGGTGGAGGGTGACGGCAGATTAACAGGGGCAGCCCTGAGGTCAGAGGTGGCACAATGAAAAAATCTGGAGGTGGCAGCAACCCTCAGGAGCTTTATTTTAAAAACATTAGTCCCCACTCGTTAGTAATTCTTCCCCAGTTACCAAAAAGTGGCGAGTTAAAAAAAAAAAGGATTTCCCCCAAACCCAAATGTTGCCCAAAATTTATTATATATAAAACCCCTTTTCCCCGGATCTGTAAAATTTTTTTTTTTTTTTTTTTCTTTTTTTTAACGATACAAAAAAAATATCCAAAAATTTTTATATATCGCACAAAAGAAACTTTTTAAAAAATATTTAGATAGGTAAAAAAATTTACAGGGGAAGATACAAAGTCCAACCCTTTCAGTCCATCAGAATTTTTCCCCGCTGAACCCGTTGTTCCTCTGACGTGTAGCCCCAATCACCTCCCCGTGCTCGTTTGCACCTGCTACGTTTCGGGGTCCGCCCCCTTTGTCAAGCAACATCAGGAGCCCAGAGAGTGGCACAATGACACAGTGTGGAGGTGACGGCAGCAACAGCAGCAGCAGCATGAGGTCAAAGAGTGGCACAATGACAAATTCTGGAGGTGGCAACATCATGAGTAGGCCACAGAGTGGCACAATGAAACAATGTGGAGGTGGGTGGCAATACCAGTCCCTGGTAAAGATGGTGGGTGCAGTTAGAGCAGATGGCAGCAGAAGTCTGGAATCAGGCTGAGGCAGGTAGTTTGGATCCAGACTCATTTCTCAAAGTTTTGGTGAGGCGTCATGGCTGATCAAATCTGATGCATAAGGCATTGGTGTGTGGAAATCCTGGCTGATCCACGCCTGATTCATCTTTACAAAGGTGAGTCTCTCCACATTTCGGGTGGACAAGCGGGTTCTCCTTGGTGATGGCCCCCACCGCACTGAACACCCACTCCGATGCCACACTACTGGCCGGGCAGGACAGCTTCTCCAGTGCAAACCCAGCAAGTTGCGACCACACATCCAGTTTGGCTGCCCAGTAGTCCAGCGGATCTTTTACCTGGGGTGGCAGAGTGTTGTCCAAGTAGGCCATCACCTGCTGGTTCAGGGTCTGCTCCAGGTTCTGCTGCTGCATCTGAGTACTCTCCTCACTAGGCGGCTAAAGGAAGCTGCTTATCAACAACTCTAGACTTAGGCTGCTGCTGATGGAGCTGCACTGCTCCTCCCCCCCCTCCTCCCCACGGCAGCCGTGGCAGTGGTACATGAGCGATGATGAACCCCCTGGTCAGACCTCTAAGAGGATGGACCATGGCGCACATAGGCAGCAGCCAACTGACTACACTGACTATAGTACACCAGTTTCTCCTCCCTCTCGGCAGCTGGAAAAAAGGCTCCCGTTTTGGACCGGTAGTGAGGGTCCAAGAGGGTGGAGAGCCAGAAGTCATCCCTCTGCCGGATGGTGACTCTTCGGCTCTCACTAGCCAGGCAAATCAGCATGCTGCGGGCCATCTGTGCAAGTGACTCTGAGGGACTCCCTGCCTCCATCTCCACTGTATACTGCCACGGTGTGTCTGGGTCATCTGCCTCGTCTTCCTCATCTCCTCGGTGCAACGCGGACACCATGTTCCTTCCATTGTCTGTCACCACGGTACCAATTTGCAGTTGTCTCAGAGAAAGCCACACATTAATTTCGTGTTGCAGGGCGCGGAGCAGTTCCTCCCCTGTGTGACTTCGTTCGCCCAGGCAAACCAGGTGTAGAACTGCATGACACCGCTGTGCCCTGCACATGTGGTATGATGGAGCAGCAGTTAGACTTGTGGAGGCTGAAGTGGTGGTGGAGAAGGAGGCGGACATTGGCGCAGAAGCAGCAGTTTGACAACGTGGAGGAGAAAGCGGCGTCTCCTTCCTGTCCAAGTTCCTGGTGTGGCTGGGCAGGAAGCACATTCACCCAGTGGACCGTAAAGGACATGTACTGCCCCTGGCCGTAATTACAGCTCCACACATCCACGCTGCCGTGCACCTTGGAAGACACCGATAGGCTCAAGGACTGGCCCACCTTCTTTTCTACATATTTGTGCAGGGCTGGTACTGCCTTTTTCGAAATGAAATAACAGCTTAGGACTCTCCAACTCGGCCCGGCACAAGCCATTAGTTCTCTGAACTCTGCAGAGTTCACCACTTGGAAAGGGAGGGACTGCAGTACCGACAACTTGGCACAGTCAACTTCTGCACCTTAGGATGGTTGGACGCATTCTGTTGTCTCTTGGCAATCGCCTCGGTGAACGACTACTGGCGCCATGAGTGGCGAGGAGCAGAAGCATCTGGACCAGGAGATGATGGGAAAGACAAACAGCTCCCTTCTGCAGAGGTGTTGGAGCCTTGACTGGCTGAAATGGCATGCGTGCCACTGGGTGCTGCTGCTGCATTTGCTGCGGCGGCAGGATGGACCACCACATCTGAGACACATTTCTCCCAGGCCACTGGATGGTGACACTGCATGTGTTGATGCAGGGCCGTGGTGCCAACGTCAACTCCCTGGCCACGCTTCACCTTCTGCCCACAGATTCTTCATATACACATGTTCTTCTCTTCCGGTGTCTTAGCAAAAAACTGCCACACCGCTGAGTAAGTGATTTTACCGCTAATGCTCAGCACTGAGTGAATACTACCGCCGCTGCCTCGGTGAGCCTCTGTGCTGCTACTTTCTTGGACCTGCGAAGCGGGTGGTCTACCCTGTGGCCTTTTGGCTGCCGACATCGCACTGCTGCCATCCTGCTGACTCCCGGCCACACTACCGACTTACTGGCTGTGCCACTGCCTGATGCGCAAGCTGACGCCCACTTCTCCCGACAATGATGCTGAAGCCCTTGCTTCACCCGGCTCCCAAGTGCGATCGGCTACATCTTCATCGATTAGTGTTTGATCGTCTCTGCTGTCCTCCTCAATGGTCTTGGTATGCAGAGGCTTACCTCTCACAACATAACCTCCCATGCCACTCTCCACATCAATACTTTGCTGCCTATTGCAAGAAGCAGGGGATGTCTGCCCCACCTCTTCGCTGCCAAGTAGCTGGTGACTGTCTTCTAATTGTTCGTCCTCGCTCTATAGTGGCGCTGAGCCCAGACCACATAGTAGTTCTCTGGCTGAGGGAACCGAACAGGACAGAGGCGGGTTGAGGACAGGTGAGGGCCGCTGAGCTGTTCCTGGGCCACGCCAACTAAGGGTTGTATCTGGTGAATCCACTGACTCTTGGCTGGGGTTGTCAGATGTCATCTGGGATGAAGTTGATGACCTACTCAACCAATCAAGAACCCTTGGGTTGCTGGTTAACACACGGCCGCTAGATGACACCGGCAATTCTGGCCTCACCGAGTCACCCCTGCTGCGTCGTCCCCTTACTGTGCTGCGACCTGTGCCTGCTCCAGGAATGTTTGTGCCACTGCCACTCGCATGTGAAGAGCCTGTCACCTCTCTGTTTGACATACCGTTTGATCAAAAATTTGATGTCTGTATATGATAAACACACATATAATTTTACTCCAAATTAACCCACTAACAACAGGCTAAATTAACCCGTGGATATTAAATACCCTACAGAAAAGAACACATGAAATTGAGGCGTATATGGGGCAGAATTACACCCATCCTGGACTTTAGGGAGAATACCCCACAAACTAAAACAAAATGATAACGCTGGTAGCAACTGAAAAAGTTTTGAAACTCTTTGGCCCCAGTCTCTGATAAAAGCAGTTTCTTTTATAATGACTTCTATAGAGCAGCAGATACAGAATGCTGGTTGAGGTAGAGGCGTGCAACTGACACAGACTTCTGGTGGTCTCCCCCCCCACTCACTGATAAAAGCATTTTGTTTTATAAACTCTTCTATAGAGCAGCAGATACAGAATGCTGGTTGAGGTAGAGGTGTTATACTGACACAGACGTCTGGTGTTCCCCGCCCCTCCCCCCAGTCGCTGATAAAATCAGTTTGTTTTATAATGAGTTCAATAGAGCAGCAGCTAGATGCTTATGGCAGGACAGACTGTGAGAAGTGTGAGGATTTAAGATGGCGTCGGTATTTATAGGTCTGTGACGTCACAGAAGCCCGCTGATCTCTGAATTGCTTCATGTCTGCACATGTCATTGAGGATGTTCCTTTCTTCCTCCCAGGTTTCTCTGTCCCATGTCACGCCATGTGCTCGAGGCCATTTTACCAATAAAAAAGACGCTTCGTTCCCGCGAATCACCCTAAACTTCGGCTTCGTGCAGAACCGATGTTTTCCTAAAATTCTAAACGAATTCCACTTCGTTAGAATCTATTCGCCCATCTCTATCCCTATTGTTTTCAATGCATAAAATGGAACAAGAATTGACAAGTCAATTCTTTGAACGCATCCATTTTACGCAATGCAAAAACATATCATCTGAACGACGGTAAGTGATTTACATTGGAATCAATGTAAATCACACTTGAACCTTGTTAAATGTTTTGGAGTCTGTTTTTCGCTACGCAAAACGTACCCAAAAAGTATATAACAAACACTGTGTGAACATACCCTAAGACAGAGTTAGTTTACATCACAGACTTTAACCCTTTAGCGCTCTGTAGTCCTGTGCATTATAGTTTGTCAGCACTAATGTCGTTCTAACAGGATCAGCTAGAAATAGCTGTGCTGATATGCCAATCACTACTGTACAACCAGTCATAGCCTAAACAGGAAGTGTGGACCTAACTGACTCTAGCTCTGTAAAACAGCATGGTGAAACAACTGCTGGCAAAATCCATAAAATGGTATTTAAAAATTGGTCTTATAAACAGATTTAACTTTTTTGTAATATAATTGTAACAGATTCTAGCAATAGAAAGAGGGAAAACTTTATTTTTTATGCTGGAATTCCTTCGGAATGCAAATGTTTAATTTACCTGCAGGACCACTACAGATTAAACGAGGTGGAGGTGGAAATTGGTGTAACCTGTGCAGATGCACAGGAGTCCAGCAGTAAAGGGGGTCCCTTACCAACTTCTTACTATTAGATTGCATGTAAATGCCTTTGCTGATGAATTTCATAGATAGGAAATACTGATGGATGGTAAAAGAGGTAAAAAGGAACTCATGGACTATGCAGGGCTAAGGACAAGGTAGCATGGTGGCTCAGTGGTTAGCACTGTTGCTTTGTAGCACTAGGGTTCTGAGCTCAAATCCCACCAAAGAGAATATCTGCAAGGAGTTTATATGTTCCCCCCTTGTTCTTGTGGGTTTCCTCTGGGTACTTCGGTTTCCCTAACACTCACAGCACAGGACTTACAGCACAAAACCTTTAGGCTACGTCCAGACGACATGTATAATTTACGGTCGTTCTGTTTCCGGCAGATTTATAGTCAGAAAAGAGTCCCAATCATCTCGATGGGGTTTTGAACGCAGGTACAAATGTTTTGAATGTGCTTTACAAAAGATTTTCAGCCATCTCCAATTACCTCAATAGTATATTTTTCATGCTGAATACGACCAATGAATGAACATGTTGATGTTAAAAACCGACTGCCGAAAATACGCGTTGTATGAACTACTATGTGTATTTTATATTGAGGTCAATGGGGATGGTTTACTTTTGGTTTTAGATGAGTATTTCAAGTTGGAATCCATCCGGATTTCGACTCCAAATACTTGTTGTGTAGACATAGCCTTAGGGGATTGATGTTGGTGACATGTATGAGATATACCATATAGCAGTAGGTTAATCATCTTCATCCATTTAAAAAACAAAGTGTTTGAGGCATGTAACAGAAGTTTGTAGTTAATGCTTTTTACTGGTATAATTGATAGGTACCTGATGATATGTATTTGCGTTTTTTAATTTTTTGCAGCCTGACATAGGCATTCACCACTATAATGTTTACAGAAATGTCACAAGCGGTGTTTTTCATGATATGGAACAATAACATGTGTACAGCAGCATATTCGGAGGACTGACTCTTCTTTTTGATTTTTGGATTAAATGTAATGGGCTGAAGGTGAAACGCTTGGGTTATGTACACGTTCATTCACCATCTATGATAGTACGGCCTTAAATCTCTGAATTTGTAAACTTTCTAAGGTGGTGTTAACACGGTGTATCTGTGGTGTGTTCTTTGGTGCATAATTGCGCTGAAGTACGCCCTGCAAATATGGTACAATCATTAGACAAGTTTAGGAATCATTAAGTACTGTGATAAATTATTGTTGTCATTCTGGCGATTATGATTTTATGATTGTATTTCTCGGCACGTAATGTACGCCCATAAAAAGAATCGACTTGTCACTTCTTTCTGGCGCTTACATGCAGGGAAATGCAAAAGCATAGGAGGCAGAATGCTGCCCCGCATTGAAAGTACTCGTACTTTCAAGAACAGTAAAAAAGGCGTTTTGCAGCTTTTACCTGTGCGCGCTGCATAAAGTCATGTGAACACCCATTAAAAAATCCCAATTTTTCAGCGTATTCTATTGATGTTGATTACAGAATACTCCATGTTCTGTATGATTGGTGTTTTTTGAAGGAGCAGAAGGGGTTTCCAGTTTGTTAAAATTATGGTTAAAAGAACCAGGGTGGTGAAAAAAAGATACCTCCCTGTTTCCCGCTGCTGCTCTGGAGCTCCACAGGGTTTGTTCCTCTTCATTTCTGGTTTCTTGTCCTGACATACAGAAGCCACTCCTGTGACGAGGTAAATATCACTTTTTTTTCTATTTTTCCCCATCCTGACACCATTTATTTTAATTTTAATGGATTAGACAACCCCTTTAAGGGTATGAATACATGGAGCAGTCTCAGTTAAAATCAGGAGTAGTAAGTATGCCTGTTCTCTGTTATTTTAACAAAATAATGTTCTATTTTTCTGTACATCTTTGTAATTTACTTGTATCGTTAGTGTAGGTGCTCACAAGACCCCTGATTTAGATTGCAAGCATGCATATTTTGGCCAAAATATCAACTATTACCGTATGTTTGATATTTTTAGGTTGCAGTTTGGCCCTGTCATATTGGGGAGAAGGAGATGTCTATATTTTGTGTTTTTTTATTTGGAGCATGCTGGGCAGCCCGGTTATCGAATTTGAATGGTAGCCTGTAAGCCAGCATTTCCTTACCAATTTTCACTTTTGTAAAAACTCTCCATCTATAGCGCCTTAATGGTAATAATGCCGTACTTGTTCCTTTAACAGAAAAAGTGCCCCCAAACTGTTGTGGGGCTCCTGTTTGTGCATGAAATTCTTGTTTTATGTCCCCAAATAGTGGGTAGTTAAATCCCCCAATCCCCCAATATTTAGGAACACCCCAAAACTAGTTAGGCAGATAGGTAAACCTCCTTAATTAGTTAGGTGTACGGCCACTGGTTAGATAAGTACATAGGTCCCCCAATAGGTAAGCACATAGGTCCACCATTGGGTAGATATATATACCCCCCTAACAGGAAGGAATATAGGTCCCTAGTAGATGGTTATATAGACCCCCTGAAGGTAGGTAGATGGGTATATAGGGATTCTGTTGGTAATTAGGGATATAGGCCCCATAGCTAGGTATATAGGCTGCCTGTTGGCAGGTGGCAAGGTATATAGTGCCCCTGTGGGTAGTAGTGATATAGGCCCTCATAGCTAGGTATATAGGCTCCCTGTAGGTGGGTAGATTTTGTATATTGGCCCCTGATAGGAAGGTTGGTATATAGACCCCCAGTCAATAGGTAGATATAGAGGCCCTGCTGTAGGTTTATGTAAAGCAAATGGAGAAATTCAATCCCCCTTATAGCCTCCAGTATTTGGAAGTTATATCATGGCCACATCATATCGGTGCAAGGATGATCTCCTGGATTCTAGAAATGACAGAAAACTCCAATCTTGAACAAGCAAATATTCTTTTCATCCAAAAAACGAAAAATTGGTGAAAAAATAAAATCACATACTTTATTGAATTGTGATTTAAAAAAAACTGCATCCTGCAGTGTAATGCACTCCCCCTCACGTGTTTTGAGCTACCACGAGCTCTTAGTCGTAGTCTAGTCGGGAGCAATGAACAAACACAGTTTAAAAACAAGCGCCTTAGGGAATCCCTTCTGGGTGGAGTTTCGTACATAGGTCATGACTGTGAGTTAACTAAGGCAATTTGAATTAACCCTATAAGTGTCCTCGGTTTGTTAAACATGTGCATAATCAAGTTGGAGCTATCATATATACCCCTTCCTCAAGCATGTCTCCGTAGCCGATACTATGTATATATTCTCCAAACTGTATGTAACAATGGTAACATAAATAAAAGGTAAATATATGGGTGGATTAAGCACCATGTTCTGGATATATTTACCTAATTAACCGTTTACTAGGCTGGCTATAAAAGGAACACACCCTCCAACTCCTTTATTGGCTGAACGAATAATCTGCAAACATCGTGTACACGTTATTATCATGAAGTATAACATGATCATAGAAATATTGTGAAAATGATAGTATCGCAATACACTACGTGACTGCACGTATGTTGCCATAATGATAGCCACAGAGAGACCGCTAATTGATAGAATACCCTAAAATGTTATTATAAGACAACTGTCCAACTATAATCCACATCCATTTCAAATAGCATTACAAATATGCCATTCTATAAGCTACAAATTTTGGGGTTCTAAGTTTTTCTTAATCACAATTCAATAAAGTATGTGATTTTATTTTTTCACCAATTTTTCGGTTGTTGAATGAAAAGAATATTTGCATGTTCAAGATTGGAGTAGGTATATGTCCCCTGTAGGTAGATATATATGTCCTCTGTAGGTAGATATATAAGCCTCTTGTAGGAAAGGTATTATATTATATAAAATTATATATATAATATATATATATATTATATATATATATATATATTTTAAATATATATGTATTTTTGGGATGCTGGCCAAGTAATAAAGAAATACATTATACTTTATGTCTTCTTATTTATTCATATATATAAATATATAATGCAAATTTTAAATGCTTCGTCTTCAAAACCGTACATTTTATACAAAAATAAAGCACAGAAACTTAGCTGATTTCAGCAGTCCTTTCAAGGTAAGTGTGCAGGTCAGCACGCCAACAAGCCAAACGAGGGGAAGGAGCAGAACCCAAACCGTCCTACATCGGTAGCTGCATGTAAGCCGATCACGCAGCTACTGATTTTAGGACCTTTAAAGGACTCGCTGAAATCAGCTAAGTGTTTTGTGCTCTTATTTTTTTAAGACGAAGCATAAAGTTTGCATTATATATTTATATGTATGAAAAAAATAAGAAGACAAAAAAGTATTATCTTTATTACTTGGCCAGCATTCCAAACACTACGTAAAAGTTCTCTTTAGCAGGGGGGGGGCCTGCCTTGATGCTGCTTATGCACAGAAAACACAGAGTGCAATAATTAAACATTGTGACTGTGAATATATTATATACCCTCTGTATTTAGATATAGGTAGGTACATGACTCCCTGTAGGTAGATATAGGCCTCTTGTAGGTAGGGATATGCTCCCTGTTAAAGACAGGCAAGGTTTGTGGGCTAATAAAAAGTACAGTGTGGAGCGTATGATTGCCATCACACTGATATACTTGGACTCTGCTCTGGGCAAACTCCTAGGCCAGAAGTCTGGGCTGCTGGTCAAGGAGACCAAGCAGTGTAGGGGCATGATGACACTGCGCATCATTGCCCCCTGCGTATCTAATCTGTTTTATACGTACTCATGGAGTGCTGTATATACAATGATCGGGGAAAGCGGGATGGTAATGAAAAAGTCCTGACTTCTGCCTGGGTGTGCAGAGTTAGATGCCTAACACTTGCACATTTTTTCCAGAGGGGAAAAGACGAGCATTCCCCTTCCCTTCACTTGAGGTGAGCGGGGCGCCTTTTCTCCCTGGAAAACAACCCTGGCCTTATCTCTTATTTTAAATAACATTTCCACTTTTTTAAATTTTTCTTGGTTTAACCCAAATCCTATGGCTGCCATTAAGCCAAAAAAAAAAACACTGGTGCTGTGTTCACGGGTTTCCGGCCATGCACAACGTCATCAAGATTTTCTCCGTTATTCCTACCCAAAGTTTGTTTGGGCTGGAGGATTTCTCATAAAAAATTAACATACTTTTAAGTTTTTGACCAAAAACCCCCGAATATATTATAAATTTGCATTTTTGACCCTATTAACGATATTTTTTGTATTTTTTCACACAAGAAAGTCAATGTGGAATTTTCTGTCAATTCCCCCCCGAAAATCCATGTGACATCTTGTCCCTTTCTTTTCCCTGAAAATATAGTAAAACCTAAAAAAACCACTAAAATTTTTTTTTAATAAATTTTCTGGCTCATCTAACCATAATTTTAATAAACTGGACAACCCCTTGTAAGGGTAGAAAAATGGGCCATCCACGTGGTCAAAATGCGGCCAAAACTCACAAAAACCGCAGTGCCTACAAAAAATGGGTTGTTGAAAGGGTTGTACAACTGAAAGGAAAAATTTAACAATCGGAAACATTGAAAAAAATTTTGATTTTATGGTTTTTGGAAAGGAAAGATTTGCCAGCACGCAAAACGCAATTTGGGTAAAAAAATTTAAAAGCTAAGTAAAAGAGTGAGTGATCGAACGTGCAAGGCTCTTCGTTGAAGTTGTCTTTGTTTAAGTTGGGGCTTAAGTTGAGGGACTTTGATTTGGGTATTTTAGAATTAACAGTATTAAGATTTTTTAATTGTATTTGTTATCTCTCTTTTTATAACATCCTCATGGTTCCCTGGTTGACAATGCGTCCAATGCACAATCTTTTCAAAGTATGCAAACCTTGAAACAACAGTTGAGGGTCATAAAGCTGTGCAAGTGGTGACACTGCACATTTTAGAACCCGTATCCGTTCTAAAACAAAGTAGAAAACATTTTGTCCATTGCCAAACTTTTGGGAACAAATTTTGTGCTCACTGAGCAATCCCGCAGGTGTTTTGATGCTGGGAAGGATGGCAGCATGGAAGGGGCAAGGAAAAAACCAGCTACGGGTAAAAAGTTGAAAAAGGGGGAGAGCAGGGCCGTTCCTGGGAGGGGGGCGGCAATTCGCCCAGGGGGGCCCGGCACTCCTCTCACCGGGGGGGCCCGTACGGGCCCGCCCCCCCTGGAATCACCCCCGCACGGCCGTTTTTTTTCAGGTGGCCGTTTCAAAAAGTAGCAGCGCACAATAGCGTTTCAGGGCTTCTACAGGGGGGAGGGAAGATGGTTTTTACCGTTGCCTCCTTCCCTGTGTGTACAGCCTCAGTCGCACTTACAACACAGAGCATCGCAGGGGGCCATGGGTTTCACCCGGGCCCCCTGCTCGCTGGGTCTCCTTAAAAAACCCGGCAGCTCATGCCGCCAAGGAATCCCGGGGCTGCTCCCGATTTACTTTGGGGGACCAGCTCTGGACGAAACATGGTAGGAACA